>JAJIBD010021811.1:0-17263 GCA_021461705.1 Cryptotis parvus
GTGTGTGTGTGTGACTCCTGCCCCCCAGAACCCAGTTGCCCCAGGGAAGAGCATGAAACTCCATCAACGGGAACCAAGGCAAACTGCCTTGAGTTTCACCCAGACCCCTTTGGCCATCCCTTCCTGAACATCCCCAAAACTCAAAACCGACGGAAGCAGTGGCTGCGCGACCCTCTTACTAACTATCTTGTATGAGGTACCAGTGAACCCTATGGCTCCACAGTTTTGCTACCCACCCAAACCCCCAAACAACAGACCAGACACCTAATTAACCGTATTATTAGTCACCAGATCTCAACACATTGTAAACCATATACTTAGTCATAATGGTAAAAGAAATGGAAAATTCTCAAGTTTCTGGGGAGCGTAAAGTCACTAGCCCAGATAAGTTACTCAATATCCAAGGAGTTGTATAACTCTCCAGGTAAAGAAATTGGATGAAATGTTGAGATTCATAAGGAATTCTAAAGAAAGAAATGGAAAAAAAAACTCAATAAAATATAAGAGTATTACGATAGAAGTAAAGTGAAGAAAATGGGAAATATTAGATATTGAAAAATGTAAAGAATTGAAATAAAAAACACAGCGTGGAAGCGTCATCTAAAGAGCAGAATAATAAGTATTGAAGAAAAATAATAGAAGATTCTGGGGAGACGAAGTCTCAAAGATTTTTTACACACCAGAATAAAGAGAAAAAAAGGCCTTCCAACTCTATCGATATATGTAATGAGAAGTAATTCTGATGAAGCAGAAGAAAGAATATGGTTGATCATGAGTCCAGTAGGGTAAGCAGAAACCCTGATAAAGAAGAAATCTGAGCCATTCATTGAGAAGTTCTGAACTAAAGAACACTGTCTCAAGATCCAGAGAGGTTCCCAGAGATGGTCAAGCAAAAGAAACCCCAAAAGAATACTACTCAGCATAATATCATAATGAAATGACAAAAACCATAGATAGAGTAAAAATGGAATAAGCAGCGAATATCAAAAGAAGGGAAATGACATACAAAGGAATGAACATCTCTAAGATTTACAGTATAGACTTCTCTGATGAAATACTCTGAGCCCCAAAACAATGGTGGGATATTGTAAAAAACTGAGGCTCAATGAACTGCAGGCCTCAACAAGAATCTTCTACTCCAGCCAGACTCACATTTAGATAAGAAGGAAAGATACACAACTTCATGGATAAGCAAAACCGGTGGAACTTCAATGGACTCAAAACCAAAAACCTTAAAAAGAAGAACTGCAGGGTCTACTGTAATACGACTCAAAACCTATAAGCACAATAAGCACAAATAGAAAGATGACACAAAATTTGATGACAATAAACCTCTCAATGTCAATGGTCTAAATGCACCAATTAAGAGACACAGAGTAACAAAAATGGATTAAAAAATTGAACCCAACATTCTGCTGTCTACAGAAACACATCTGAATAATCAGAACAAACACAGACTCAAAGTCAAAGGTTGGAAGACCATTCTCCATGCAAACAACTCCTCCAAAAAGGCTGGGCTGCCTATTAGTATCAGATATATAGACTTCAGGCTGAAAAAGGTTAGAAGGGACAACGAAGGCCATTTCTTATTACCTAAGGGGTATGTACACCAGGAAGAAATTACACTACTAAACATATATGCACCCAATGAGGGGCCAGCAAAATACATAAAACAACTGCTAAGAGACCTCAAAGAAGACATTAACAGTAGCACAATAATAGTTGGAGACTTCAACACTGCTCTATCAACGATGGATAGACCAACAAGACTGAAACTCACCAAGGAAATATTGGCCCTGAAGGAAGAAATGGAAGAAAGAGAGCTAGTGGATATATACAGGGCTTTTCATGCCAAAAAAGCTGAATACACATTTTCTCTAGTGCACATGGAACATTCTCCAAGATAGACCACATGCTGAGCCACAAAGCATACCTCAATAAAATAAAAAGATAGAAATTGTGTCAGCCATCTTTTCAGACCATGATGCACTGAAAATGGAAGTTAACCGCACACAGAAACAGGGAGTCAAACCAAACACCTGGAAACTGAACAGCTCACCCTGAACAACAAATGGGTCATAGAAGAAATCAAACAGGAAATCCAAAGATTTCTGGAAACAAATGAAAAATGAAGACACCAACTATAAGAACTTGTGGGACACGGCAAAAAAGCCATGTTAAGAGGGAAGTTTATAGCTCTGCAAGCATTCATCAGGAAACAAGAAAGGGCCCACATAAATAACCTGACTACACAGCTGAAGACATTAGAAAAAGACCAACAAAAAGGAGCCCAACCCAGGCAGAAAAAAAGGAAATAATAAAACTTAGAGAGGAAATCAATGAGTTGGAAACCAAAAAAAACAATCCAAAAGATTAATGAAACCAAGAGCTGGTTTTTTGAAAAAATAAACAAGATTGACAAACCATTGGCAAGACTTGTAAGGACAGGGAAAGAGAGAACCCAAATAAACAGAATCAGAAATAAAAAGGGTGACATCACAACAGAAACCACAGAAATCCAAAAAGATCATCAGAGATTACTTGAGAGCCTGTATGCCGTGAAACATGAGAATCTAGAAGAAATGGATCAATTCCTGAAGTCCTATAACCCTCCCACGGCTGAAACAAGAAGACCCTCCAATACCTGAATAAGCCTATCACCATCGAGGAAATAGAAACAGTAATTAAAAAAAGTCTGCCCAAACACAAAAGCCCAGGTCCAGACGGATTCACTAGTGAACTCTACCAAACCTTTAAGGAGGACCTACTGCCAGTCCTTTTTCAAGCTCTTCCAGGAAATAGAAGAAACAGAAACACTCCCAAACAGCTTCTACGAGGCACATATCACCCTGATACCCAAAGCAGGGAGAGACAACACAAAGAAAAGAAAACTACAGACCAATATCCCTGATGAACACGGGATGCTAAGATCTTCAACAAAATACTAAGCAAACAGAATCCAAAGACTCATCAAGAAGATTATACATCATGACCAAGTAGGATTCATCCCGGGAATGCAAGGATGGTTCAACATTCGCAAGTCAATCAACATAATACATCATATCAATAAGAGAAAAAAAAATAAAAAACCATATGATCCTATCAATAGACGCAGAGAAAGCATTTGACAAGATCCAGCACCCGCTCATGATTAAAACCCTCCAGAAAATGGGGAATTGAAGGGACTTTCCTCAAGATAGTTACAGCCATCTACCAAAAAGCCCACAGCGAGCATCATTCTCAATGGGGAAAAGTTGAAAAGCCTTCCCCTGAGATCAGGGACAAGACAAGGTTGCCCACCTCACCTCCTTTATTCAATATAGTACTGGAAGAACTTGCCATAGCAATCAGAGAAGAAAAGGACATCAAGGGCATCCAGATAGGCAAGGAAGAAGTCAAGCTATCATTATTTGCAGATGACATGATATTATACCTAGAGAACCCTAAACTCTCTACCAAAAAACTCCTAGAAACAATAGACGATATAGTAGAGTGGCAGGATACAAAATCAACACCCCAAAAAGTCGGTGGCTTTCCCATATACAAATAACGAAAAGAGAAGAAAGGGATATTAAGGAAACAATTCCATTCACAATTGTGCCACAGAAAATCAAATACCTAGGAATCAACTTACCCAAGAGTGTAAAGGACCTGTACAAAGAAAAAACTACAAGACACTGCTCCAAGAGATAAAAGAGGACACAAGGAAATGGAAACACATTCCCTGCTCATGGATGGGGAGAATCAACATTGTCAAAATGGTAATACTCCCTAGAGCTCTGTACAGATTTAATGTAGTCCCTATGAGGATACCCATGACATTCTTCAAAGAAATTGACCAAACACTCCTGAAATTTGTATGGAAGATAACCCCCAAGCGATAGCTAAAGCAACCCTCGGAAAAAGAAGATGGGAGGCATCACCTTTCCCAACTTCAAACTGTACTACAGGCAGTAGTAATTAAAACAGCATGGTATTGGAATAAAAACAGACCAGTGGACCTATGGAATAGAATTGAGTACCCTGACACCCAACCTCAAACACATGATCATTTAATCTTTGATAAAGGTGCAAAGAGTCCAAAATGGAGTAAGGAAAGCCTCTTCAATAAGTGGTGCTGGGGAAAAACTGGGCAGCTTACATGTAAAAAATGAATTTTGGACCTGTGTCTAACACCACTGCACAAAAATCAGATCAAAATGGATTAAAAGATCTCTAATATCAGACTTGAATCCATAAAAGTACATTGAAGAAAAATATAGGAAAACCCCTCCACGACATTGAAGCTAAAGGCATCTTCAAAGGTGAAACATCACTAACAAAGCAACTAGGAGAAAAGATAAACATATGGGACTACGATCACTATCATTTATCACTTTGATCACCTCCCGCTTGGATCATTTATTTCTAGAGAGCGGCACCAGTAATGATTCCATATGTCCCGTCTCGCCAGTAGAGTTTCCCCATGTATCAGCTTGCAAAAAGAACATAAAGAAGCCTCTAAAAAAACCATTATATTAGGGGTCATGTAGAAAGGACCTTAACGAGATCAGCACAAGCTTTACTAAAACTGGTATACTCATATACAACATGAGAAGCTCGCCAGGCTGTCTGAGCTCAGTGGAAAATCTTAAACACTCTAGCCAGCATTTATTGATGAACCGCTGGGCCACTACTGCGAGCTAAGGGCTGTGATAAGGCTTGGCTGCTGGGTGGAGTTCCGACGAGAGTGGAAGTCCCAGAAGTTAAAAACGGCGAGCGTAGAGTGATTCCGGACGCCGGTTGTGGTAGGCTCTGCCAGGTGTTGGGTCCAAGGCAGAAAACCCTGGTAGCCTCCTTACCCGCTCCTAAACTAGCTTTGCACAGGAGAGCAAGGAAACAGCTCTGCCCTGTGTGAGAGTCTCTGACCAGTATATTGACCGGATTGAGGAAAAAGCTGCGAGCAGGTGGGGTGTCCGTGATCCCGCGGCTGTATGGGATGGTCTGCTGAGTGGAGCCCTGAATGAGAGTAAAGTCCTAGAAGTGGAAAATGGCGCGCCCGTGGGAGTGAGGGGAGCGTTGGTCGGCCCTGCCAGAGCCTGCCGAGGTTGGTGGAACAGGGCTACAACCCGCCATGCCTCCCCACTGCCATGAACGGCTTATAATAGTAGGAGAGCAAGGAACAGCTCTGCCCTATGTGTGAGAGTCTCTGACCAGCATACCGGCATGAATTGAGGAAAAAGCTGGGGCAGGGTGGGTGTCGAGATCTCATGGGGCTGTGATGGTGGCGGGGTCTGCTGGGTAGCGCCCTGAGACTACATGAAACCAAAAGCTTCTGCAACCTCAAAAGTAAACAAGGTGACTTAGAGATACAAAAGCAGTCCACTAAAGGGAAGAAAGAATATTCACCCAATACCCATCTGATAAGGGGGTTAATATCCAGGATATATCAGGCACTGGTAGAACTTTACAAGAAGAAAACCAGCAACCCCATCAAAAAAATGGGGGAGAAGAAATGAACAGAAACTTCAGCAAGGAAGAAATTCGAATGGCCAAAAAACATATGAAAAAAAATGCTCATCATCACTAATCATCAGAGAGATGCAAATCAAAACAACAATGAGATACCACTTTACACCACAGAGACTGGCACATATTCAAAAGAGCAAGAACAACAAGTGCTGGCGTGGATGTGGGGAAAGGGGACACTCATCCATTGTTGGTGGGAATGCCGGCTGGTACAGCCTTTCTTGGAAAACAATATGGACTTTCCCTCCAAAGACTAGAAATTGAACTCCCATTTGACCCAGCCATACCACTCCTGGGAATCTACTCTGGGAAACCAAAAATACGCAGCGGAAACACCATCCCTACTTTTATGTTCATAGCAGCATTATTCACAATAGCCAGAATCTGGAAGCAAACCAGAGTGCCCAAAATCGATGACTGGATAAAGAAGCTTTGGTACATCTACACAATGGAATACTATGCAGCTGTTAGGAAAAAATGAAGTTATAAAATTTGCCTATAAATGGATGGACATGGAGAAGATTATGTTGAGCTGAAATTAGCCAGAAGGAGAGAGAGACAGATACAGAATGACTGCATTTATTTGCATGGCATAAATATATATGTACATATTATGATACCAATATCCAAGGTCAAGTGAAACATATATCAGGAGGTCTTGTCAAAGGTGGAAATTATCACAAACGGTGGGAGTCAGGGAGATTAGGTAAGACAGAAAAATGGAACAGGGTGCTAATAATTGTCGAGGGTACTAATGCCAACCTAGAACTGAGCATTAAATAGAGGCAAAAGGATACACATGACAACCTCTTAATGTATGTTCTGTAATCCATAGTCTGGAAGGGAAGGAAAAGAGAAAGAGAGAGAAAGGGAAAGAAATAAAGAACCTGCCATGGAGCAGGGGCTGGGGAAGGGGAGGGAACCGGGGATGTTGGTGGTGGGAGATGGGCACTGGTGGAGGGACGGGTGCTGAAACACTGTATGACCAAAACCCAAACATGAACTTTTTAATTGTATATCTTTTTTTTTTTTGTATATCTCACGGTGGTATAATAAAAATACTTAAAAAAAAATTAGCACTTTTCAAAAAAAAAAAAAAGAAATAAATGTATTTTGTGTGCAGAAAAAAATAAAAATCTTATCCACAGTGAAAAAAAAAAAGACTAAGCCTCTGGTGTAATATCTTCATAGAAAATTTTATTGCTATTCAGAGACCTAAGCAAATGAAAAATGAGATTTTGCTGATGAAATATAGAATTTTGAACCAAAGATTGATATATGTATGACTATGCATTTATAATCATTAGTTGGCATAAAATCTAGGAAATAGATCATATCATGAAGCGGCTCTAAGGAGTACAAAATGATGTTTCTTTGAGGGGGAAATGTCAATTCCTAATAGGTACTAGGGCATCCATTAAAAATAAAACATGATATCAGGAGGTCTTGTCAAAGTTGGAAATGATCACAAACGTGGGGAGTCAGAGGCTAGGTAAGACAGAAAATGGAACAGAGTGCTAACAATTGTCGTAAAGTACTAATACCAACCTAGAACTGAGCAATAAATACAGGCAAAAAAGATACACATGACAACCCTTTAATGTATGTTTCTGAATCCATAGTCTGAAGGGAAGGAAAAGAGAAAGAGAGAGTAAGGGAAAGAAATAAAGAACCTGCCATAGAGGCGGCTGGGGCAGGGGGAGGGAACCGGGATGTTGGTGGTGGGAGATGGGCACTCTGGAGGGATGGGTGCTGGAACACTGTATGACCAAAACCCAAATATGAACTTTTAATTGTATATCTTTGTAATTGTATGTCTCACGATGGTATAATAAAATACTTGAAAAAAATAAACATAAAAAAAAAAAGAGCAAGAACAAGTGCTGGGGTGGATGCGGGAAATAAGGAACTCTTATCTATAGTAGGTGGGAATGTAGACTGGTACAACTTTTTGAAAACCATATAGCCATTCCTCCAAAGACTAAAAATTGAACCATTCAAATGGAATTTAACTCTGTCTCTGGCCATGCTTCTTATTTATGAAAGAAGATATTTTTATAATGTCAGGGTAGTGACTAATTCAACCTCTTTACATAAAGTGGAATGTTGCTTACACAAGGGAAGAAGGAAGTTTATATCTTTCAAAATAAGAGATGCCATAGATTAGAACATGATTTGTATCACCTTTGTCCTGTGATAAAGGGAGTGAAAATAAAACTTTCAGTCCCAAATGAATCAATGCTTCGATAATTACCTCTAGGGTTGTTTTCCGAGATAAAGAACCACAGTATCTTATTATTGTTGCTAAAGACAAAAGCAATACACTAAGTGCTATGAGAGAAGTTAGCAAAACCAGTTGTAATTATACAATAACTTAAAAACAATGATGACTGTTTCATTAATAAAATTCAGCTTAATTGTGTGTGCATGTATGAATATAATTGCATCATAACCATGTTCGGGTATCTAGAAAATTATGACATATCTGGGTGAAAGATTTATGTGAAGAAAGTAAACTTTAGAATCAGTAAACTTAGTAAGGTGGATTAGCCTTCTGAAAGTGGGTGAGCAACATCCTATCTGTTGAGAGTGGAGAGCAAAAACATAATAAAAATAAGGTAGTGTTAGAAATAATTTTCTGATTCTCTGATTCTTATCTGGCACATAGATACTCCTTCTACTTTTAGATATTCCTGTCTCTAAAATCTTCATTTCAGATTGTTTCCATTGGTAATTTTTCTGCCTTTTTAAACAATGACATCTATTTCCTATGATTTGAGCTCACAGATGGCATACAAATTTTCTATAATCACCAAAGCCTGTACATTACAATAAATTGATAAATGTGTGGTCTCTCAGTTCTATCCAGATAAATAGCTAAAGCAGATGGACAAACATAGATGGATATGTGTTGGAGGACATGTTTAGCTAATCTGGGAGTTTTGTTGTTTTGCCTACTCCCAGCTTAATCTTTATTTAAGCCAATGTTCATTCTAATGAGATCTCTTCTATGTAAACACTGCTAGAGGGTGTGGCAGTTACAGAAGTCACCTTGATTGAATAACTTCTGACTTATACATCTACTAAGACTTCTATGTTTTCTAGATTGGGCACAGCTCCTCTTTATACCCACTGCACCCAACGTGGGACAGTTAGAATTTACCAGGAGACTACCACCCTGGCTACGCTGAGACTAAAGGAAGACTATAGGAAGGATCATACTAGTTTGCTCTAAGCAGGCGAGTATGACCCTTTCAGTACATGAGAACAAGATACTCAGAATCACCCTGGTGCAGATAATAATAAGGACCTTGTGGGTACCATCTAGATTACATGAAGCTCATGAAGTTAAGATGTATTACTTTATATCAGCCCCCTCTCTCTCCAGTGTTTTACATAAGAGATAATCTCGGGATTAGTCCTTGGTGTAACCTTTGTTTATACCTACAATAGGGTGTGTGGCACTACACTCTGTTTAGGGTTCTTTGTTGGCATGACAACCTCCCGATTGGATTACTTTTGGTGTATATAAGGGGCTGACTTGAGGCCCCTTCACTTTTTACCTTTTGCCTTTTTGGTTCCTCAGCCTTCAGCTTTTGGCTCCTGCGGCTTTTGGCTTTTGGCTTTGGCCTTTTGCTCTTGGCCTTTTGCTCCTTCTGGGTAGGACTCAGCCTCGGTGAGATCCTCTCTCTTGGTGGGAGACTTAGGCTCTTTTGTATGGTCTAAGTTCGACCAGAGCTAAAGTTTGTTCATTATATTGGAGTGCTGTGGAAGAGCTTTTGTACTATTAAAAGTCCATTTTTGGAACTGCACCGACTCGTGAGTTTTCATCTTTCTCCGGCATCCTGGAGGTAGAAGACAACCTCTGTCCTGACACTGTCGGGGACCCTGGCGACGCTCCCCGACAGATATGGAGACATTGATGATATAGGCATAACATAGAATCTCAGACATATAGGCTTTGTCATAGACATATTTATAGATATGTAAACTCTTTTTCAAAAAGCACTGATAGATCTTCTCTGATAAGTGTATGCTTAAGAACTATGTAAGTTAAATCTACCCTTTTTGGAGAATGGCAAGTATATAATAGAGCCAGGAGAGCTAGGGATATATATTCTTTTTTTATTACCTTTATTTTCAGAAAAAAAAAAATAAAAGCAAAAGAAAAACATAATTTGAGTTAGTTTATTGCTTCATCAGTCTTATTTCATCAGGAGAAGATAAAAAGGTAGGACAGAAAACTTGAAGTAAATGTCTATGGAATGTTTTCTTGGGCAATGCTGATGCTTTAAGTTTCTTGTTTCCTTTAGTACACGTCTGGCAGAGCTGAGGGTTTACCCCCTGGCTCTGCACTCAGAAATTATTCTTGCTAGGCTCACGGGACAATATAAAATGCTGGAGTTTGATCCTGAATCAGCCTTGTTTCTGGCCCCTAATGCCACAACTTTTACAGACCACTTTTCTTTTCTCTCTGTAAACTGAATTATATTTCACTTTTAAGTGTTTCTTTATCTTTGTAAACACAAATTTTGCCATGTAAATAAATCAGGCAATTTTCATGACAAGTTAAATTATTCACAATATAATTCTCCAACAATTACATTAATAGCTTTATAAATTATATTGTTCCACTTAGATAGTATATATAAAACATAATCCACACTGTGAATTATATTTGTGTTCAAATACAATAGTTTTATAAAGCATTGATGAAAGACTTTCACATTTACATTAAATTCTCCAAACTTAGGGACTGAATGATACGATAATGTGTAAAGCCTCTCCTTACCTTCAGCTGACAAGGGTTCACCCCTGCCTCCACATATGGTCCCCCTGAAACCACTATAGGAGCAAAATACACCTGGGCAAGGAGAACTCTACTAGAGTATTGCCAGACAAATAAAACATGAATGAATGAATGAATGAATGAATGATGAAACAAATTTCAAAAAATTATATAGCAATTATTCTATGAGTTCCAACTCAGCAAACTTAGTTTTCGTTATTACCAATACTAAATCTCTGTGCTGGGCAATAATTAGAAAAAAATGTACATTTAGTGCATTGAAGAATTGTGTTTCACTAAGCAAAAACCTCACAAAATGTATTTTAATTTAGAATTAGCTCAAACAGCCTCTACCTCTCTTTTACCACCTTAGTAATCAGATCATATATAGAATCTATAGATTAAATATAATAATATGAGCTTGTGCTTTAGAAGAAAACTCATTTTTGTCTTTATTTAACAAAAATCAGTGGAATTGGGCAAAAAGTCTCAATAAAGAAGAGTATGGAAAAACAATTGCTCATTTCAGCAGAATACAGTTTGCCCCAGTTAACAACAACAGATAGAATGTGTTATGTAAAATGACAGCTATAAAAATCAAAGCGTGTTTCCTTTTAGTGCTTTTATATTTAGATGTCTATTTATTAAGGAGAGAAAACAGCTAATGAGCTGTATTTTGAAGAAAAATAAAGTTTTTCTAGAAAATTTCTAAAAACAGGATTGTTTCCCATGTTATATTAAAAATAAAAAACTGAAAAGTAAAAATGTAAAACTAATTCATAGTCTGCAGAGTATAGCTGTGAAAAAAATAAGATAAGGGCGCCTCGTAGAACTAATATCGAGTAAATTAGTCTTTAAAAAATATTTCTTAAAGTTGATACTGAAGATTTGTATATAATGAAATAACTAATTTTAACACTTTAACAATATTTTGTCAAATCTATTGTGTAAGTAAAAGAGATTAGGTAGGTGTGAGGAAGCAGATTTAAAAACATAAATATTACACATTGGTCTTTAGAGACGGCCTGTAAAAAATATAAAACAAACACTTATACAAGTTTTTTTGACTTTCACAATAGTTCTGGTAATTTTTTAGATAATATAATTTAAATTTCAAAGGTAATTTATTGAAAATTACAGAGCAGGTATAGTTCGTGATATTGCATTGTACTCAGCTTATCAACTTTCAAACTGTGCATCAAAAACAAAATTAGATGCCTAGAACTTCAAATTTAGATAATGCAGATTTTGATGTCTTTCTTACGATTTTTATGTAAATTCGGAATGAATTAACATAAATATAAAGAGAGATAGATTGGGCGTGACATAAATAAAAATGGAAATTTGGATTCCTCCTTATACGGCTACAAAAAACCTTCTAAACTGGGCATACTTTCTAGTTTCTACTTAGCCACGGATTTCAACGGCATTAAACTTCTGAATATACGCCGTAAATTTCAGCTCATTATATAAAGATAATAATTACTCAAGGTGTTTCAGTCTTGACTTTTGTTCTTAAAACTTTTTTTGTGGGGGAAATGATCAATTTAAAGTAGCCATGGATTATTTCTATTTTGCTGCACTTTGTAACACTTTTTGAATCATTTTCTAACTTAACTCTAAAGATCTTTTCAAACACTGACCATGAATGTAAATCATTTAGAGTAGGAATCATTGAAATAACATTTCTATCTTAGTCACAAGTATGGTACTTATATTAGTCCCTTGATGACTTGAAATACCCTCTTATTGCATATGTATTTAGCTCAAATAATAATAAAAATTGATGCAAATTAAATTCCGGATTTATAAATGAATAAGAACTTTCGGAACAAAAATGTTCTAGCAACTAAAAAATTAATGAAAGCTGAAGAAAGAAATAGAAATAAATATGACTGGGCTTTAGACAGGAGTAGAAAATAAATTGTTCCATTTATCGGATGATCACATTTGATCACTAATAACCCCTCGATATTATAACATTTAGTTAGAGTGGGCACAGTAATATTTCCATTTGACTCATACGTGCCATAGTAAGCCTAATGGTACCCGGTTGCTCCCGAAATACAAAGAGTCTCAAACCATTCCCGCCCAGGTCTTAAAGCAGTCTGACCATCTTGTAGGTGGGCGCATAGGATTTCTGACATCCCTGGGATCCAGTCGGTAACGACATCAGTCCAGTGATCATCTCCAAATTAGAGCCATGTCCAGCCCATCTGGTTTTCTCGCACTATGATCGGCCACATAAAAATTAAAAAATGTATTCACATCTATATTATAAAGATTAAGCGCTGGGTAAAATAATAATAGTGAAGCTAATTAATAGAGATAAATAAATTTAAAAAATATAATTGATAGAACAAATTCATAAAAGTACTTCTTTTCAATCTCTATATATATGTACTATATGCAAATACTATGGATATTTATACATATATGCTTATACTTTGCTTGAATTTGCTCATTATATATGACTGAAACTACTTTCCCTATTTCCCTTTATATTTATTTAAAAATACTTTTCTGTACAAAAATCACATTGTACAAATATATCCTTAACCAATCACAAGTAAGTGAATGCACATACACTGTAGACATTTTTGCCTGGGATGTAGATGAAGTTTTTTTGCGAAGCCATTAATGTCTTGTTTTTGATGAGATTTCATCATTATTACAATTGTGTTAATATAATTAGCAATCTGATTAAATTTGTACTATTATAATTCAAAGAGCAGCAAATCAAATATATCTAAAAAATCCTTCATCCATCCACCTTTTTATAAAATAAAGTTCAGAGAACATGGTTAACATCAGAGAATGTACCAACACAGTGAGGGTGAAAATAATTCTTAATCAATTAGTAGGAAAAATATAGCATAATAAATACAAAAAAGTGAATTCATGTTTATAATCTGAAATATTGAGTTATATTGAGCTTCCATACTGCTAAAAGCAGTAGTCAATGATTTTACGTTAAAGGTATTTAAAATGTAAAGCATGCTATGTGTGTTTCAAAAAATGTGCAATTCTATGGCTAGATTAGGAAAAAATTCTAATATACAGTTCCCATCCAATAAGTGATATTATTGTACTGAAACAAAGTCAAATTCTGAAGGTGCTGGAACAAAATACAAGACCCTGCACATAAATTAATAATGATCAACCTACATGTTTTCAACTCAATAAAACCCAAGCAAATGTCCACATTGTGTTCTCTTGACCTCTGTGGATTTTGCATAAGATGCATGCTCTTTTAATGAGCTACAGCAGCTATTTTTAATCGTGTATTTACCAATCCTCCATATGTATACCAAAGCTTCAGTGTAGATATCTCTTACAGTGTAGCCTTTTATAACCCCCTTCCCTTCCAGCTCAGAATTGTGTCCCCCTGCTCCCTATTAGGTTTGTGACCTCTCTGCACCACCTGTAGACATATCCAAACCCAGTGACAAAGTCCAGGAATATCCACCAAGAGGGCTATATTCCCAAATTCAAAAACCACATCTACACAAACCGCTAATCCCTATTTTACACGAAGTATCAGTGATTATGTGTCCCTACATTTTGGTAGGTGCACACCAAACTCTGCAACAGTCCATGTAATGCACCTAATAACTGTACTATCTAGCCACCCAAGAATACACAATTACAACAGTACAATACAAATGCAGAATTCCATCAAATTCAGTGAGTGATCACTAGCCTAGATGAGTCAAGAAATATTTATGAGCTATACAACCTATCTAAGAAAAATTTCAGAAGGAATTCTTAAGGATGTATAAGGAACTAAAAAGAAGTTAATGGAGCACAAAAAATCAATAAAATACAAGAGCACTTGAGAGAGAGTGAAATGAGGAGAATGCAGGTCAAAAATACAAGCAGAAATGACAGATATTAAAAATGTGGTAAGTGAAATGAAAATATTTAAGGCCTTCACAGCAGAGTAATAGTTCTTGGAGAAAGAATTAGCAGTCTCCAAGACAAGGTCCTAAGAGTCTCCAAGAAAATCATTGCTGAAGATAGAACAAAGACTCATCATTTATGTGAAAAAGACAGACAAAATATATCAGGATGAAGCAAAAAAGAATAACATAAGGATCATTGGGGTCTTTGAAGGGCGCTAAGAAAAAACTGATGGAGAAGCTTAAGCTGCCAAAGCCATCATTGATGTGAGAAGTCCCTGAGAATGCAATTAGAACACTCTGGCTCCCATGTTGAGGGGCGGCTGAAAGGATACCAAATAAAAAAAAAAAAAAAAACCAAATAAGAACACCCCCAAGACACATATTAATTTGAGAAATAAAAAAAACCATAGACAGTGATGAGGTACTTCTGAAAAGCAGAGAGGTAAAAAAAGAAGGAAAATCACATACAAAGAGCATACCTAATATGTTTGCAGACTTTTCAGATGAAACATTCTCAAGCTCAAGACATATGGGTGTGGGTTATTGTGAAAACACTAGATGAAAGGGGAAGGCTTCCAGCAAGAATTTTTTTACTCAGGCTAGACTTACTTTCTAGATTTGAAGGAAAGATACAACCTACATCATGGACAAGCAACAACTCAGTAACATCATAGACTCAAAACCAAATTTACAAGAAGAACTGAAGGGTCTAAGTGTAAGATAAGATAAAAACCCAAAAAAGCACAAATAATTTAAACAGAAAGATAGCACAAAAATCCCATGACAATAATCTCTCTCAATTGGATGGTCTAAATGCATCACTTAGAGAGAAATAGAATGGCAAAATAGATTAAAAACTGAATCCAATATTCTACTGCCTACAAGAAACTCATCTGAATAATTAGAGCTGAAACCAAGACTCAAGTCATGGTACGAAGAAAACCCTCCCATGCAAACAACCCCCTACAAAAAGGCTAGCGTGGCTATACTAGTATTTGACATATAGACTTTTAGGCTGAAAAAAAAAGATTAGAAGGGACAGGGGAAGGCCAATTTTTAATAATCAAGGGATATGTATATCTGGAAGAATTATACTACTAAACATCTATGCACCCAATGAGCGGCCAGAAAAAAAGTTAAAACAACCGCTAATAGACTTCAAAAAGACATTCACAGTAACACAATAGTAGTTGGAGACTTTAGGGACTGCTTTAAGAAATATTAATAGATTGACAAGACTGAAACCTACCAAAAAATAATACTAACCCTGACAGAAGAAATAGAAGAAAGAGGCTGTTGATATCTAATTTTTCATCCCCAAAAGCTGGAATGCGGCCATTTTTCTGTAGTGCACATGAAACATTCTCCAATAGACCACATGTTGAGACACAAAAGCATACCTCAATAAAATAAAAAGATAGAAACTGTGTCAAATATTTTCTCAAACCATGGTGAACCTGAAAATTGAAGCTAACCACACACAGACACAGGGAGATAAACCAAACACCTGAAACTGAAAAGCTCACTGCTGAACAGTGGGTCATAGAAGAACAAAAAGAAGAAACCAAAGATTCCTAGAAACAAATGCAGATGAAGACAGTACTATCAGTACTTGTGGGACACAGCAAAAAAAGCAGTGTGAAGAGGAAAATTCATAGCCTCTAAAAAAAACATCCATCAGGAAAAAAAGAAAGGGCCTAAATAAATAACCTGGACTTCACGGCCAAAAAATATTAGAAAAAGAACAATTAAAATAGCCAAATGCAGGCAGAAGGAAAGAAATCACTAAACCTAGGGAAAAAATTACAAACACAAAAAAGAATCCAAAAGGCTAATGAAACCAAGAGCTGGTTCTGTAGAAAAAATAAACAAGAATGACAAATCAACTGAAGACTTAGGAAGACAGGGAAAGAGTGACCCCAGATAAATATGAATCAGAAAATGAAAAGGGGGACATGACAGCAGAAACCAAAGAAACTAAATGATCATCAGAGATTACCTTGAGAGTTTGGTCATGCCAGCTTAAAAACATGAGCGCATTGTGGGAGAAATGGATAAATTCCTGGAAGTCCTATAACCTCTCACGGTTGAAACAAGAACGACCTGGGATACCAAAATAGCCGATCACCATCGAGGACATTGAACCAATCACTAAGAGTCGCCCAAACAGAAAATCCCATGTCCAGATGGATTCACTAGTGAGTTCTTCCAAAACTTTGCCCGGGACCCACTGCTAGCCCCTCTTCCAAGCTCTTCCAGAAATAGAAGAATGAGAAACACTTCCAAATGGCCTCTACAAGGCACATATCACTCAAAACCTAAAGCAGGCAGAGACACACAACAAAAAAAACCCCTACAGAACAATCTACCTGATGTGTAACACAGATGGTGGACATCTTCATAAAATATTGGCGTAAAACAGGGATTTCAAAGACTCATCAAAAAAAGATTATAAGATCATGAGCAAGCAGGATCTTATCCCCAGAATGAAAGGGATGATTCAATATTCAAAAGTAAGTCAATCAACATAAAACATCATATCAATAAGATAAAAATAAAGACCATAGGATCATATCAATAGATGCAGAGAAAGTATTTGACAGATCCAACACCAGTTCATGATTAAAGTCCTCCCTAAAATGGGAATTGAAGGAACCTTACTCATAAGTCAAAGCCATATACCAAAGCCTAAACTCTCACCACTCTATACAATATAGTATCAAAGTACTTGCTACAGCAATCAGAGAAGAAAATGGTATTAAGGACATCCAGATAGCAAGGAAGAAGTAAAGCTAACACTATTTCCAGATGACATGATATTATACCTAGAGAACCCTAATTCTCTACCAAATATCTCCTAGGAAACAATGGATGTCTATAATAGATGGCAGGGTACAAAAATCAATAATTAAAAGTCAGTGGCTTTCCTATATACAAATAATGAAAAAGAGAAGAAAACTATACTAAGAAAAAGATCCCTTCAAAATTGTGCTAGAGAAAATCAAAATACCTAGGAAACAGCTTAACAAAAGTGTGAAGGGACTGGGTTGGCAGAAAGTAG
>JAJIBD010021812.1:0-19835 GCA_021461705.1 Cryptotis parvus
CCATATTGTATAAACACAGTAAGAAAGCATGTGACATTTATCTACACACCTAAGATTAAGCTTAAGTGTGGGTGACTCTTTCCTGATGGCATTTCACTCTTATATTCTAGACTACAGACCTCGGGCTAAGTTAGTTTTATTCTGGTTCCCAAACCTGGTCCCAAATCAGTTGCTATCTTTAGGTCAAGACAGAGTTTGTTCTATGACTTTGCCTTAGCTTATTATTACATTAAAACCCAATAGGTTTAAATAACGTTTCCATGGAAAAAGGAAAGAACAATATATTGCCTTCCAAAAGAGCAAGAACAGACAGGTGTGTGTGTGTGTGTGTGACCCCTGCGTCTCCCGCAGACCCAAGTTGCCACAGGGAAGAGTGGAAACTCCATCAATGGAACCAAGGCAAACTGCCTTGGTTCCACCCTGACCGACCCTTGGGCCCCGTAGCCCGGGAACATCCCAAAACTCAAACCCTCAGACGCTAGTGCCTCCGGGACTCTCTACTACCTATCTTGCATGAGGTACCAGTGAACCTTGGTTCCTACGTCCTTGCCACCCACCCCAAACTCTGCAAACAGACCAGATACCTACTAACTGTACCATCTAGTCACCCAAGACCCCACATTTGCAACCTACACTAGTCATAATGGTAAAGCAACGCAAAAATTCCCATCAAGCTCTGTGAGTGAAGTCACTAGTCCAGATAAGCCAAGCAATACCAATGAGTTGTATAACCTCTCTTGATAAGGAATTTCGGAAAGAAATCTTAAGGATTCATAAGAAACTCAAAGAAGCAATGGAATGCAAAATCAATAAAATACAAGAGAACATGAGAGAAGAAGTGAGGAAAATGCAAATGGAAATGACAGATATTAAAAATGAGGTAAATGAAATGAAAAACACAGTGGAAGGCCATCATAGCAGAATAATATGGCTACTGAAGAAAGAATTAGTGAT
Source organism: Cryptotis parvus (assembly GCA_021461705.1). Classification (NCBI taxonomy): domain Eukaryota; kingdom Metazoa; phylum Chordata; class Mammalia; order Eulipotyphla; family Soricidae; genus Cryptotis; species Cryptotis parvus. The sequence goes on from JAJIBD010021812.1 coordinate 955, forward strand.
CTCAAAGACGAGTTCCAAAAATTCTCTACACAACACCAGAAGATAGAAAAAGACTCACAATTACCGAACAGACAACAAGAGATAATCAGGATGAAGCCAGAAGAAACAACATACGGATCATTGGGGTCCCAGAAGGGCAAGAAGAAAAACCCTGATGAAGAAGAAACTGTCAAAGCCATAATTGCTGAGAAGTTCCCCGAACTAAAGAACGCTTGCCTCAAGATCCAGGGAGGCCCGTAGGATACCAACTAAAAAAGAAACCCCAACAAGAATACTCCAAGACACATCTTAATTAAAATGACAAAAAACTATAGATAGAGATAGAATACTGAAAGCAGCAAGATCAAAGAAGGAAATCACATACAAAAGGAACATCCCTAAGATTTACAGCAGACTTCTCTGATGAAACACTCCGAGCCCGAAAACAATGGTGGGATATTGTGAAAAGGCCCAATGAACTGCAGGCCTCACCAAGAATTCTTTACCCCGCCAGACTCACATTCAGATATGAAGGAAAGATACACAACTTCATGGATAAGCAACAACTCAGGAACTTCATGGACTCAAAACCAACTTTAAAAGAAGGACTGAAGGGTCTACTGTAATACGACCAAACCCATAAGCACAACAAGCACAAACAGAAAAGATGGCACAAAAATCCGATGACAATAATCTCTCTCAATGTCAATGGTCTAAATGCACCAATTAAGAGACACAGAGTGACAAAATGGATTAAAAAATTGAACCCAACATTCTGCTGTCTACAAGAAACAAATCTGAATAATCAGAACAAACACAGACTCAAAGTCAAAGGTTGGAAGACCATTCTCCACGCAAACAACTCCTCCAAAAAGGCTGGTGTGGCCATATTAGTATCAGATAATATAGACTTCAGGCTGAAAAAGGTTAGAAGGGACAACGAAGGCCATTTCTTATTACATAAGGGGTATGTACACCAGGAAGAAATTACACTACTAAACATATATGCACCCAACGAGGGACCAGCAAAAATACATAAAACAACTGCTAAGAGACCCCCAAAGAAGACATTAACAGTAGCACAATAATAGTTGGAGACTTCAACACTGCTCTATCAACGATGGATAGATCAACAAGACTGAAACTCACCAAGGAAATATTGGCCCTGAAGGAAGAAATGGAAGAAAGAGAGCTAGTGGATATATACAGGGCTTTTCATGCCAAAAAAAAGCTGAATACACATTTTTTCTCTAGTGCACATGGAACATTCTCCAAGATAGACCACATGCTGAGCCACAAAGCATACCTCAATAAAATAAAAAAGATAGAAATTGTGTCAGCTATCTTTTCAGACCATGATGCACTGAAAATGGAAGTTAACCGTACACAGAAACAGGGAGTCAAACCAAACACCTGGAAACTGAACAGCTCACTCCTGAACAACAAATGGGTCATAGAAGAAATCAAACAGGAAATCCAAAGATTTCTGGAAACAAATGAAAAATGAAGACACCAACTATAAGAACTTGTGGGACACGGCAAAAGCCGCGTTAAGAGGGAAGTTTATAGCTCTGCAAGCATTCATCAGGAAACAAGAAAGGGCCCACATAAATAACCTGACTACACAGCTGAAGACATTAGAAAAAGACCAACAAAAAGGAGCCCAACCCAGGCAGAAAAAAAGGAAATAATAAAAACTTAGAGAGGAAATCAATGAGTTGGAAACCAAAAAAAAACAATCCAAAAGATTAATGAAACCAAGAGCTGGTTTTTTTGAAAAAATAAACAAGATTGACAAACCATTGGCAAGACTTGTAAGGACAGGGAAAGAGAGAACCCAAATAAACAGAATCAGAAATAAAAAGGGTGACATCACAACAGAAACCACAGAAATCCAAAAAAGATCATCAGAGATTACTTTGAGAGCCTGTATGCCGTGAAACATGAGAATCTAGAAGAAATGGATAAATTCCTGAAGTCCTATAACCCTCCCACGGCTGAAACAAGAAGACCTCCAATACCTGAATAAGCCTATCACCATCGAGGAAATAGAAACAGTAATTAAAAAAGTCTGCCCAAACACAAAAAGCCCAGGTCCAGACGGATTCCCTAGTGAACTCTACCAAACCTTTTAAGGAGGACCTACTGCCAGTCCTTTTCAAGCTCTTCCAGGAAATAGAAGAAACAGAAACACCTCCCAAACAGCTTCTACGGGGGCACATATCACCCTGATACCCAAAGCAGGGAGAGACAACACAAAGAAAGAAAAACTACAGACCAATATCCCTGATGAACACGGATGCTAAGATCTTCAACAAAAATACTAGCAAACAGAATCCAAAGACTCATCAAGAAGATTATACATCATGACCAAGTAGGATTCATCCCGGGAATGCAAGGATGGTTCAACATTCGCAAGTCAATCAACATAATACATCATATCAATAAGAGAAAAAAAAAAACCATATGATCCTATCAATAGACGCAGAGAAAGCATTTGACAAGATCCAGCACCCGCTCATGATTAAAACCCTCCAGAAAATGGGAATTGAAGGGACTTTCCTCAAGATAGTTACAGCCATCTACCAAAAGCCCACAGCAAGCATCATTCTAAATGGGGAAAAGTTGAAAGCCTTCCCCCTGAGATCAGGGACAAGACAAGGCTGCCCACTCTCACCTCCTTTATTCAATATAGTACTGGAAGTACTTGCCATAGCAATCAGAGAAGAAAAGGACATCAAGGGCATCCAGATAGGCAAGGAAGAAGTCAAGCTTATCATTATTTGCAGATGACATGATATTATACCTAGAGAACCCTAAACTCTCTACCAAAAAACTCCTAGAAACAATAGACGATATAGTAGAGTGGCAGGATACAAAATCAACACCCAAAAAGTCAGTGGCTTTCCTATATACAAATAACAAGAAAGAGAAGAAAGGGATATTAAGGAAACAATTCCATTCACAATTGTGCCACAGAAAATCAAATACCTAGGAATCAACTTACCCAAGTGTGTAAAGGACCTGTACAAAGAAAAACTACAAGACACTGCTCCAAGAGATAAAAGAGGACACAAGGAAATGGAAACATATTCCCTGCTCATGGATGGGGAGAATCAACATTGTCAAAATGGTAATACTCCCTAGAGCTCTGTACAGATTCAATGCAGTCCCTATAAGGATACCCATGACATTCTTCAAAGAAATTGACCAAACGCTCCTGAAATTTTGTATGGAACAATAAACCCCCAAGGATAGCTAAAGCAATCCTCGGGAAAAAGAAGATGGGAGGCATCACCTTTCCCAACTTCAAACTGTACTACAAGGCAGTAGTAATTAAAACAGCATGGTATTGGAATAAAAACAGACCTGTGGACCCATGGAATAGAATTGAGTATCCTGACACCCAACCTCAAACACATGATCATTTAATCTTTGATAAAGGTGCAAAGAGTCCAAAAATGGAGTAAGGAAAGCCTCTTCAACAAGTGGTGTTGGGAAAACTGGGCAGCGACATGTAAAAAAATGAATTTGGACCTGTGTCTAACACCATGCACAAAAATCAGATCAAAATGGATTAAAGATCTCAATATCAGACTTGAATCCATAAAGTACATTGAAGAAAATATAGGAAAAAACCCTCCACGACATTGAAGCTAAAGGCATCTTCAAAGGTGAAACATCACTAACAAAGCAACTAGAAGAAAAGATAAACATATGGGACTACAATCACTATCACGATCACGATCCTCCCGCTGATCATCTATTTGCTAGAGCGGGCACCAGTAATATCTCCATATGTCCTGTCTCATGCCAGTAGAGCCAGGGGCATCGGCTTGCTACAGGAACATAAAGAGCTTCAAACCATTATATTAGGTCATGGAATGACCTAATATAATTCGTTACTGGAATTTGGCATATCAAATACAACACGAGAAGCTTGCCAGGCTTGCCGAAGCGGGAGGCAAACTCTTTTAAACACCTCCAAATAAAGCATTTATTGATGAACCACGCGCCGCAAGTGCCGCTGCGCGAGCCGGGCTGTGATGGGCTGGTCTGCTGGGTGGAGTTCTGACGAGAGGGAAGTCCAGAAGTGGAAAATGGCGGCGCCCTGGGAGGAGGAGCGGTGGTCTGGCTTGTTGTGAGGCTCTGCCGAGGTGGTGGGCCAGGGCTAGAACCCGCCATGCCTCCCGACTGCCTCATGAACGGCTGTGCACAGGGAGAGCAAGGAACAGCTCTGCCCCATGTGTGAGAGTCCCTCTGGACCAGCATACCTGGGCCGGATTGAGGAAAAAGCTGCGGCAGGGTGGGTGTCGGTGATCCGGGCTGTGATGGGCTGGTCTGCTGGGTGGAGTTCTGACGAGAGGGAAGTCCAGAAGTGGAAAATGGCGGCGCCCGTGGGAGTGAGGAGGGGTGGTCTGGCTTGTTGTGAGGCTCCTGCCGAGGTGGTGGGCCAGGGCTAGAACCCGCCATGCCTCCCGACTGCCTCATGAACGGCTGTGCACAGGGAGAGCAAGGAACAGCTCTGCCCCATGTGTGAGAGTCTCTGACCAGCATACCGGGCCGGATTGAGGAAAAAGCTGCGGCAGGGTGGGTGTCGGTGATCCGGGCTGTGATGGGCTGGTCTGCTGGGTGGAGTTCTGAGAATTGGGCCATGAAACTCAAAAGCTTCTGCACCTCAAAAGAAACAGTGACTAAGATACAAAAAGCAGTCCACAGAATGGGAAAGAATATTCACCCAATACCCATCTGATAAGGGGTTAATATCCAGGATATATCAGGCACTGGTAGAACTTTTTACAAGAAGAAAACAAACAACCCCCATCAAAAATGGGGGAGAAGAAATGAACAGAAACTTCAGCAAGGAAGAAATTCGAATGGCCAAAAAACATATGAAAAAATGCTCATCATCACTAATCATCAGAGAGATGCAAATCAAAAACAACAATGAGATACCACTTTACACCACAGAGACTGGCACATATTCAAAAGAGCAAGAACAACAAGTGCTGGCGTGGATGTGGGGAAAAGGGGACACTCATCCATTGTTGGTGGGAATGCCGGGCTGGTACAGCCTTTCTGGAAAACAATATGGACTTTCCTCCAAAGACTAGAAATTGAACTCCCATTTGACCCAGCCATACCACTCCTGGGAATCTACTCTGGGAAACCAAAAATACGCAGCGGAAACACCTTATCCCTACTTTTATGTTCATAGCAGCATTATTCACAATAGCCAGAATCTGGAAGCAACCAGAGTGCCCGGAAAATCGATGACTGGATAAAGAAGCTTTGGTACATCTACACAATGGAATACTATGCAGCTGTTAGGAAAAATGAAGTTATAAAATTTGCCTATAAATGGATGGACATGGAGAAGATTATGTTGGAGCGTAAATTAGCCAGAAGGAGAGAGACAGATACAGAATGACTGCATTTATTTGCATGGCATAAATATATATGTACATATTATGATACCAATATCCAAGGTCAAGTGAAACATATATCAGGAGGTCTTGTCAAAGGTGGAAATTATCACAAACGTGTGGGAGTCAGAGTTTAGGTAAGACAGAAAATGGAACAGGGTGCTAATAATAGTCGAGGGTACTAATGCCAACCTAGAACTGAGCATTAAATAGAGGCAAAAGGATACACATGACAACCTTTTAATGTATGTTCTGTAATCCATAGTCTGGAAGGGAAGGAAAAAGAGAAAGAGAGAGAAAAGGGAAAGAAATAAAGAACCTGCCATGGAGGAGGGCTGGGGAAGGGGGAGGGAACCGGGATGTTGGTGGTGGGAGATGGGCACTGGTGGAGGGACGGGTGCTGGAACACTGTATGACCAAAACCCAAACATGAACTTTTTAATTGTATATCTTTATTTGTATATCTCACGGTGGTATAATAAAATACTTAAAAAAATATAAGCCACTTTTTCAAAAAAAAAAGAAATAAAGGTTTATGTGTGCAGAAAAAAATTAAAATCTTATCCACAGTGAAAAAAAAAGAATAAGTTTCTAGCAAAAGTCTTCATAGAAAATTTTATTGCTATTCAGAGACCTGCAAATGAAAATAGATTTTGTTGATGAAATATAGAATTTTGTACCAAAGATTCATATATGTATGACTATGCATTTATAATCATTGTTGGCATAAAACTAGAAATAGATCATATCATGAGAACGGCTCTAAGGAGTAACAAATGATGTTTCTTTTGAGGGGGAATGTCAATTCATAATAGGTAATAGGCATCCATTAAAAAATAAACATGATATCAGGAGGTCTTGTCAAAGTTGGAAATGATCATAAACGTAGGGAGCTGAGGCTAGGTAAGACAGAAAAATGGAACAGAGTGCAAACAATTGTCGAAAGTACTATTACCAACCTAGAACTGAGCATTAAATACAGGCAAAAAGATACACATGACTACCCTTTAATGTATGTTTCTGAAACCATAGTCTGGAAGGGAAGGAAAAGAGAAAGAGAGAGTAAGGGAAAGAATAAAGAACCTGCCATGGAGGCGGCGGGGGCAGGGGGAGGGAACCGAGGTTAGTGGTGGGAGATGGGCACTGTGGAGGGATGGGTGCTGGAACACTGTATGACTAAAAACCCAAATATGAACTTTTTAATTGTATATCTTTGTAATTGTATGTCTCACGATGGTATAATAAAAATACTTGAAAAAATAAACATAAAAAAGAGCAAGAACAAGTGCTGGTGTGGATGCGGAAAAAAAGGAACTCTCATCTATTGTTGGTGGGAATGTTGACTGGTACAACTTTTTGGAAAACTATATAGCCATTCCTCCAAAGACTAAAAAATTGAACCATTCAAATGGAATTTAACTCTAGTCTCTGGCCATGCTTCTATTTATGAAAGAAGATATTTTTATAATGTCAGGGTAGTGATTAATTCTACCCTTTACATAAAGTGGAATGTTGCTACAAGGTAGAAGGAAGTTTATATCTTCAAAATAAGAGATGCCATAGATTAGAACATGATTTGTATCACCTTGTCCTGTGATAAAGGGAGTGAAAATAAAACTTTCAGTCCCAAAATGAATCAATGCTTCGATAATTAATTTTTAGGTTGAGCTTCCAGATAAAAGAACCACAGTATCTTTTTATTGTTGCTAAAGACAAAAGCAATACACTAAGTGCTATGAGAGAAGTTAGCAACCAGTTGTAATTATACAATAACTTAAAACAATGATGACTGTTTCGTTAATAAAATTCAGCTTAATTGTGTGTGCATGTATGAATATAATTGCATCATACCATGTTCGGGTATCTAGAAAATTAGGACATATCTTGGGTGTGAAGATTTATGTGAAGAAAGTAAACTTTAGAATCAGTAAACTTAGTAAGGTGGATTAGTCTTTCTGAAAGGGGGTGAGCAACATCCTATCTAGTTGAGAGTGGAGAGCTAAAACACAACAAAAATAAGGGGTAGTGTTAGAAATAACTTTCTGATTCTCTGATCTTTATCTGGCACATAGATATTCTTCTACCTTTAGATATTCCTGTTTCTAAAATCTTCATTTCAGATTGTTTCCATTGTTAATTTTTCTGCCTTTAACAATGACATCTATTTCCTAAGATTTGAGCTCACAGATGGCATACAAGATTTTTCTATAATCACCAAAAGCCCGTATATTACAATAAATTAAAATGTGTGTCTCTCTAGTTCTATTCAGATAAATAGCTAAACAGATGGACAAACATAGATGGATATGTGTTGAGGACATGTTTAGCTAATCTGGGAGTTTTGTTGTTTTGCTCACTCCCAGCTTAATCTTATTTAAGCCAAGGTTCATTCTAATGAGATCTCTTCTATGTAAACACTGCTAGAGGGTGTGGGTCCTACAGAAGTCACCTTGATTGAATAACTTCTGACTTATACATCTACTAAGACTTCTATGTTTTCTAGATTGGGCACAGCTCCTTTTTATACCCACTGCACCCAACGTGGGACAGTTAGGAATTTACCAGGAGACTACCACCCTGGCTACGCTGAGACTAAAGGAAGACTATAGGAAGGATCATACTAGTTTGCTCTAAGCAGGCGAGTATGACCCTTTCAGTACATGAGAACAAGATACTCAGAATCACCCTGGTGCAGATAATAATAAGGACCTTGTGGGTACCATCTAGATTACACATGAAGCTCATGAAGTTAAAAGATGTATTACTTTATATCAGCCCCCTCTCTCTCCAGTGTTTTACATAAGAGATAATCTCGGGATTAGTCCTTGGTGTAACCTTTGTTTATACCTGCAATAGGGTGTGGCACTACACTCTGTTTAGGGTTCTTTGTTGGCATGACAACCTCCCGATTGGATTACTTTGGTATATAAGGGGCTGACTTGAGGGCCCTTTCACCTTTACCTTTTGCCTTTTGGTTCCTCAGCCTTCAGCTTTGGTCCCCCAGTGCTTTTGCCTTTGGCTTTTGGCCTTTGCTCTTGGCCTTTGCTCCTTCTGGGTAGGACTCAGCTCGGTGAGATCCTCTCTTTGGTGGAGACTTAGGCTCTTTTGTATGGTCTAAGTTCGACCAGAGCTAGAGTTTGTTCATTATATTGGAGTGCTGTGGAAGAGCTTTTGTACTATTAAAAGCCATTTTTGAACTGCACCGGACTCGTGAGTTTTCATCTTTTCCCCCAGCCTCGGAGGTAGAAGACAACCTCTGTCTTGACACTGTCGGGGGACCCCGGCGACGCTCGACAGATATGGAGACATTGATGATATAGGTAGGCATACCGATGGAGAATCAGATATGATAGGCTTTGTCAGACATTTATAGATATGTAAACTCTTTTCAAAAGCACTGATAGATCTCTCTGATAAGTGTATGCTTAAGAACTATGTAGTTAACCCCATTTTTTAGGAGAATGGCAAGTATATAATAGAGCCAGGGAGAGCCAGGATACATATCCTTTTTATTACTCTTGTATTTTCAGAAAAAAAAATAAAAGGCAAAAAAAGAAAACATAATTTGAGTTAGTTTATTGCTTCATCAGTCTTATTTCATCAGAAGATAAAAAGGTAGGACAGAAAAACTTGAAGTAAATGTCTATGAATGTTTTCGGGTAATGCTGATGCTTTTTGTCTCTTTGTTTCCTTTAGTACACGTCTGGCAGTGCTGAGGGCTTACCCTGGCTCTGCACTCAGAAATTATTCTTGCTAGGCTCACGTGGACAAAATATAAAATGCTGGAGTTTGATCCTGAATCAGCCTTGTTTCTTGCCCTAATGCCACAACTTTTTACAGACCACTTTTCTTTCTCTGTAAACTGAATTATATTTCACTTGTTAAGTGTTTCCTTTATCTTTTGTAAACACAAATTTTGCCATGTAAATAAATCAGGCAATTTTCAAGGACAAGTTAAATTATTCATTAATATAATTCTCCAACAATTACATTAATAGCTTTATAAATTATATTGTTCCACTTAGATGTTTATATAAAACATAATCCACACTGTGAATTATATTTGTAAGTTCAAATACAATAGTTTTATAAAGCATTGATGAAAGACTTCACATTTACATTAAATTCTCAAAACTTAGGGACTGAATGATACTATAATGTGTAAACTCTCTCCTTACCTTCAGCTGACATGGGTTCACTCCTGCCCACATATGGTCCCCTGAACCACTATAGGGAGTAATCACGCAAGGGAGAACTCTACTAGGTATGGCCCAGCACAAATAAACATGAATGAATGAATGAATGAATGAATGATGAAACAAATTTCAAAATTATATAGCAATTATTCTATGAGTTCCAACTCAGCAAACTTAGTTTTCAGTTATTACAATACTAAATCTCTGTGCTGGTAATAATTAGGAAAAAAACACATTTAGTGCATTGAAGAATTGTGTTTCAATTAAGAAAACTCACAAAATGTATTTTAATTTAGAATTAGCTCAAACAGCCTTCTACTTCTTTCTTATCGCTTTGGTAATCTGATTGTATATAGAATCTATAGATTAAATATAATATGAGCTTGTGCTTTAGAAGAAACTCATTTTTTTTATTTATTGAACAAAATCAGTGAATTGGGCAAAAGTCTCATTAAAGAGTATGGAAAAACAATGCCCATTTCAGCAGAATACAGTTTGCCTCAGTTAACACAACTGATAGAATGTGTTATGTAACAGATGGTGCTATAAAATCAAAGCAATGTTTCCTTTTAGTGCTTTTATATTTATATGTCTATTTATTGGCGAGAGAAAACAGCTAATCTGCTATTTTAAGAAAAAAAAAGTTTTTCTCAGAAAATTTCTAAAAACAGATTGTTATTTCCCATGTTATATTAAAAAAAAAAACTGAAAAATAAAAATAAACTAATTCATAGTCTGCAGAGTATAGCTGTGAAAAATAAGACAAGGGCGTTTGTGAGAACTAATACTGTGTAAATTACTCTTTAAAAATATTTCCTTAAAGTTAATACTGAAGATTTGTATATAATGAAATAACTAATTTTAACACTTAACAATATTTTGTTAAATCTATGTGTGTAAGTAAAAGAGATTACGTAAGTGTGATACAGATTAAAACATAAATATTAACATTGGCTTTTGAGACGGTTGTAAAAATATAAAAACAAAAAACACTTATACAGTTTTTTGACTTTCACGCAATAGTTCCGGTAATTTTTTTTAGATAATATAATTTAAATTTCAAAGGTAATTTATTGCAAAAATTACAGAGCAGGTATATAGTTCGTGGATATTGCATTGTACATAGCTTATCAACTTTCAAACTGTGCATCAAAACAAAATGTAGATGTCAACTTTTGAAATTTATATAATGAGATTTTGATGTTTTTTTACTGATTTTTATGAAAAATTCGGAATGAATTACATTAAATATAAAGAGAGATAGATTGTTGTGACATAAACAAAAAAATGGAACTTTAGATTCTCCTTATACGCATATAAAACCTTCTAAACTGGGCATACTTTTTCTAATTTCTAATTAGCCACTGGATTTCAACTGCATTAAACTTCTGAATATACACATGTAAAATTTTTAGTTCATTATATAAAGATAATAATTACTCAAGGTGTTTCAGTCTTGACTTTGTTCTAAAACTTTTGGGGGGAAATGATCACTATTAAAGTAGCCAATGGATTCCTTCCTCTATTTTCTGCACTTTGTAACACTTTGAATCATTTTCTAACTTAACTCTAAAGATCTTTTTCAAACACTGACCATGAATGTAAATCATTTAGAGTAGGAATCATTGAAATAATCATTTTCATTCTTAGTCACAAGTATGGTACTTATAAGTCCCTTGATGACTTGAAATACCCTTCTTACATATGTATTTATTTCAAATAATAAAAAATTGATGTACTAATAAATCTCGGATTTAAATGAATAAGAACTTTTTGAAACAAAAATGTTCTACAACTAAAATAATGAGCTGGAATGTTAGCCAGGAAATAAATATGACTGGGCTTTTGACAGGAAGGAAATAAATGTTCCATTTATCGATGATCACTTGATCACTAACATCCCGTATAGTCGATTTGCTAGAGTGGGCACAGTAATATTTCCATTTGACCCTATAACGTGCCAGTGTAGCCTAATGGCATCTGGTTGTTCAGAAATACAAAGAGTCTCAAACCATTCGCTTCAGGGTCTTGAAGAAGTCTGACCATCTTGTAGGTGGGCGGTCAAGTGATCTTTTGACATCCTGTGGGATCCAGTCGGTAACGACTCTAGTCCAGTGATCATCTCCAAATTGTACATGTCCAGCCCATCTGGTTTTCGGTGATCGTCACATAAAATAAAAAATGGATTCACATCTATTATAAAGATTAAGGCTGGGTAAAATAATAGTGAAGCTAATTAATGAGAGATAAATAAATTAAAATATAATTGATAGAACAAATTCATAAAAGTACCTTTTCAACTTCTACATATATGCATATAATGCAAATACATGGATATTTACATATGCTTATAATTCTTAGGAATTTTGCTCATTATATATGACTGAAACTACTTTCCCCCCTATTTCCTTATTTATTTAAAAATATTTTTCTGTACAAAATCACATTGCATAAATATATCCTAACCAATCACAAGTAAGTGAATGCACATACACTGTAGACATTTTGTTTTGGGATGTAGATGAAGTTTCTTTTGGTTTTAAGCCATTAATGTCTTGTTTTGATGAGATTTCATCATTATTACAATTGTGTTAATATAATTAGCAATCTGATTAAATTTGTACATATAATTCAAAGAGCAGCAAATCAAATATATCTAAAAATCCTTCATTCATCCACTTTTATAAAATAAAGTTCAGAGAATATGGTTAACATCAGAGAAATTAACACAGTGAAGAGGGTGAAAATAATTTAATCACTAGTAGAAATATAGCATAATAAATACAAAAGTGAATTCATGTTTATAATCTGAAATATTGAGTTATATTGAGTCATACTGCTAAAAGCAGTAGTCAATGATTTTAATGTTAAAGGTATTTAAAATGTAAAGCATGCTATGTGTGTTTCAAAAAATGTGCAATTCTATGGCTAGATTAGAAAAAAAATTCTAATATACAGTCTCATCCAAAAGGATATTATTGCATACTGAAACAAAGTCAAATTTGAAGGTGCTGGAACAAATACAAGACCCTGCATAAATTAATAATGACTAACCTACATGTTTTCAACTCATTAAAAAGCAAATGTCACATTGTTCTCTCTTATCCCTGTGACTTTGCATAAGATGCATGCTCTTTAATGAGCTACAGCTATTTTTAACGTGTTTTACTAATTCTCCATATGTATACTAAAGCTTCCAGTGTAGATATATTTTACAGTGTAGCCTTTTATAACCCCTTCCTTCCAGCTCCAGCAATGGTGTCCCCCTGCCCCTATTAGGTTTGTGACCTCTGCACCACCTGTAGACACATCCAGTCCCAGTGACAAAGTCCAGGAATATCCACAAAGGGGGCTATATTCCCAAATTCAAAACCACATCTACACAAACTGCTTAGTCTCTATTTTACAGAAGTATCAGTGATCATGTGTCCCTTACATTTTTGGTGTTGCACACCAAACTCTGCAACAGTCCAGACACCTAATAACTGTACTATCTAGCCACCCCAAGAATACACAATTACAACGTACAATACAATGCAGAATTCCATCAAATTCAGTGAGTGATCACTAGCCCAGATGAGTCAAGAAATATTTATGAGCTATACAACCTGTCTAATAAAAATTTCAGAAGGAATTGTTAAGGATGCATAAGGAACTAAAAGAAGCAATGGAGTACAAAAATCAATAAAATACAAGAGCACTTGAGAGAGGAAATGAGAAAATGCAGGTCAAAATACAAGCAGAAATGACAGATATTAAAAATGTGGTAAGTGGAAATAAAAAATATATTTAAAGGCCTTCATAGCAGAGTAACAGCCTCTGAAGAAAGAATTAGCAGTCTCCAAGACAAGGTCCTAAGAGTCTCAAGAAAACAGCAGAAGATAGAACAAAGACTCACACTTTATGAAGAGACAACAAAATATATCAGGATGAAGCTAAAAAAGAATAACATAAGGATCATTGGGGTCTCAGAAGGGCAAGAAGAAAAACCTGATGAAGAAGCAGCTGCCAAAGCCATCATTGATGAGAGAAGTTCCCAGAATGAAAGAACACTTGCTCCCATGTTGAGGCGGCTGAAAGGATACCAACCAAAAAAAAATCCAAATAAGAACACCCCAAGACACATCTTAATTAGAATGAAAAAAAATCCATAGACAGTGATAGACTACTGAAAGCAGAAAGGTAAAAGAAGGAAATCACATACAAAGAGCATACCTGGTGATGTTTGCAGACTTTTCAGATGAAACACCCCAAGCCCAAGACAATGGTGGGTTATTGTGAAAACACTAGATGAAAGGAAGGCTTCAGCAAGAATTCTTTACCAGGCTAGACTCACTTTCCAGATTTGAAGGAAAGATACACGACATCATGGACAAGCAACAACTCAGTAACATGATAGACTCAAAACCAAATTTACAAGAAGGCCTGAAGGGTCTAGTGTAAGATAAGATAAAACCCAAAAGCACAACAATTTAAACAGAAAGATAGCACAAAATCCCATGACAATAATCTCTCTCAATGTGGATGGTCTAAATGCACCAATTAAGAGAAATAGAATGGCAAAATAGATTAAAAAACTGAATCCAATATTCTACTGCCTACAAGAAACTCATCTGAATAATTAGAGCAAACCAAGACTCGAAGTCAAAGGTTGGAAGAAAATTCTCCATGCAAACAACCCCTACAAAAAAGGCTAGTGTGGCCATACTAGTATCTGACGATATAGACTTCAGGCTGAAAAAGATTAGGAAGGGACAGGGAAGGCCAATTTTAATAATCAAGGGATATGTATATCTGGAAGAATTATACTACTAAACATCTATGCACCCAATGAGCGGCCAGAAAAATAGTTAAAACAACTGCTAATAGACTTCAAAAAGACATTGACAGTAACACAATAGTAGTTGGAGACTTTAGCACTGCTTTATGAAATATTAATAGATTGACAAGACTGAAACTCACCAAAAAAATACTAACCTGACAGAAGAAATAGAAGAAAGAGTGCTGTTGATATCTATAGCACTTTTCATCCTCAAAAAGTGGAATACACATTTTTCTGTAGTACATGGAACATTCTCCAAGATAGACCACATGTTGAGACACAAAGCATACCTCAATAAAAATAAAAGATAGAAACTGTGTCAAATATTTTCTCAAACCATGGTGAACTGAAAATTGAAGTTAACCACACACAGACACAGGGAGTCAAACCAAACACCTGGAAACTGAAAAGCTCACTGCTGAACAGTGGGTCATAGAAGAAATCAAAGAAGAAATCCAAAGATTCCTAGAAACAAATGCAGATGAAGACAGCACTATCAGAACTTTGTGGGACACAGCAAAAGCAGTGTGAAGAGGAAAATTCATAGCTCTAAAAACATCCATCAGGAAAAAAGAAAGGGCTCAAATAAATAACCTGACTTCACGGCTCAAAATATTAGAAAAAGAACAATTAAAATAGCCAAATGCAGGCAGAAGGAAGGAAATAATAAAACTTAGGGAAAAATTGCTAGAAACACAAAAAGAATCCAAAAAGGTTAATGAAACCAAGAGCTGGTTCTTAGAAAAAAATAAACAAGAATGACAAATCAACTGAAGACTTGTAAAGACAGGGAAAGAGTGACCCCAGATAAATAGAATCAGAAATGAAAAGGGGGGACATGACAGCAGAAACCAAAGAAATCCAAATGATCATCAGAGATTACTTTGAGAGTTTGCATGCCACAAAACATGAGCGACTGTAAGAAATGGATAAATTCCTGAAGTCCTATAACCTCTCACGGCTGAAACAAGAAGACCTGGGATACCTAAATAGGCCGATCACCATCGAGGACATTGAACCAATAATTAAGAGTCGCCCAAACAGAAAATCCCAGGTCCAGATGGATCCACTAGTGAGTTCTTCCAAAACTTTAACGAGGACCCACTGCTAGTCCTTTTCAAGCTCTTCCAGGAAATAGAAGAATGAGAAACACTTCCAAATGGCCTCTACAAGGCACATATCACTCTGTACCCAAAGCAGGCAGAGACACACACACAAAAAACCCCTCACAGAACAATCTACCTGATGAACACAGATGCTAATATCTTTCATAAAATATTAGCAAACAGATTTCAAAGACTCATCAAAAGATTATACATCATGAGCAAGTAGGATTCATCCCCAGAATGAAAGGATGATTCAATATTCGCAAGTCAATCCAACATAAAACATCATATCAATAAGATAAAAAATAAAGACCATATGATCATATCAATAGATGCAGAGAAAGCATTTGACAGATCCAACACCAGTTCATGATTAAAGTCCTCCAAAAATGGGAATTGAAGGAACCTTACTCATATAGTCAAAGCCATATACCAAAAGCCCACTCTCACCACTTCTATACAATATAGTACTGGAAGTACTTGCCATAGCAATCAGAGAAGAAAATGGTATTAAGGACATCCAGATAGCAAGGAAGAAGTAAAGCTATCACTATTTCCAGATGACATGATATTATACCTAGAGAACCCTAATCTCTCTACCAAATATCTCCTAGAAACAATGGATGCCTATAATAGATGGCAGGGTACAAAATCAATACCAAAAGTCAGTGGCTTTCCTATATACAAATAATGAAAGAGAAGAAAACTATACTAAGAAAAAGATCCCTTTCAAAATTGTGCTAGAGAAAATCAAATACCTAGGAAACAGCTTAACAAAAAGTGTGAAGGACCTGTGTTGGCAGAAAGTAGATCTAAGGATATGCAAAGGCAGGTGTGATGGATACTGCTTATTAACAGATACACAGGGTTTTCTGGCAGACTGTCTGCCAATAGATTTAGTGTGTGTAATTCCCTAGTGAGACTGTTTTCAAGTTGCAGATGCACAGACATTGCTATCCTAGGTCATTTTTCTGTACATTTCCTTATTGGCTGTAGCTAGCCCAAGACAGAGTCTAAGGGACACTGCTTAAAGTTAGGCAGAAAACAGATTTTTCTTGTTTATCTGTCTGACATGACCTTGCCATCTTGGGCTTGTCCAGAATGTTGAATTCGCAACTGTAACACATTCTTTTGTTCATCTCACCTCACCTAGATAGCACCCCCTGCAGGTTTTTGGTTTCTGGTTGTCTCCTTCCTATAATTCTTAAATCCTATGCAAAGAATATGAAATGTTCTTTGTAATGTAAACCATGCAAACTTAATTCTAAATTGCATTGCTTTTCTTAGAGGATGGGATATAAGAGAGTTGGGGTCCTTGTGGAGGTGGTCAGTCAGCTGTCAAGATGAGAGCTACTGCCTCCGGCTGGTGATTATTGGAAATATTAATAGAAATGAGTCTTGTTCCTGGAGTCTCATCTCTGCGCCTCTGACCAGACAGGACATTCCTGCTTCAAAAAAGTATGAAATGGAGAAAGTACAGTCTCTTCAACAAGTGGTGCTGAGAAAACTGGGTGGCTACATTTAAAAAAAAATTAATTTGCATCTATGTCTAATACCATCACAAAAATCAGATAAAAATTAATTAAAGATCTCAGTATAAGACTTGAATCCATAAATAAATATAGGAAGAAACCTCTCTGACATTGAAGCTAAAAGCATCCTCAAAGATGAAACACCACTAATGCAAATGGAAGCAAAGATAAAAATATGGGACCACAAGAAAAGCTTCTTCACCTCAAAAGAAACAATGACCAAAATACAAAGACAGTCAATAGAATGGAAAAAAAATATTCACCAAATATCCATCTGAGCACAATAGCCAGAATCTGGAAGCAACCAGAGTGCCCGAAAATCGATGACTGGATAAAGAAGCTTTGGTACATCTACACAATGGAATACTATGCAGCTGTTAGGAAAAATGAAGTTATAAAATGTGCCTATAAATGGATGGACATGGAGAAGATTATGTTGAGTGAAGTTAGCCAGAAGGAGAGAGACAGATACAGAATGACTGCATTTATTTGCATGGCATAAATATATATGTACATATTATGATACCAATATCCAAGGTCAAGTGAAACATATCAGGAGGTCTTGTCAAAGGTGGAAATTATCACAAACCTGTGGGAGTCAGAGTTTAGGTAAGACAGAAAATGGAACAGGGTGCTAATAATAGTCGAGGGTACTAATGCCAACCTAGAACTGAGCATGAAATAGAGGCAAAAGGATTCACATGACAACCTTTTAATGTATGTTCTGTAATCCATAGTCTGGAAGGGAAGGAAAAGAGAAAGAGAGAGAAAGGGAAAGAAATAAAGAACCTGCCATGGAGCAGGGCTGGGGAGGGGGAGGGAACCGGGGATGTTGGGTGAGAGATGGGCACTGGTGGAGGGACGGGTGCTGAAACACTGTATGACCAAAACCCAAACATGAACTTTTTAATTGTATATCTTTTTATTTGTATATCTCACGGTGGTATAATAAAATACTTAAAAAAATAAATAAATTCATGACTAAAAAAAATGGGGAGAAGAAATGAATAGAAACTTCGAAAAGGAAGAAATCAGGCCAAAAGACTGATGAAAAAAAATGCTCATCATCAATAGTCATCAGAGAGATGCAAATCAAAATAACAATGAGATATCATCTCACACCACAGAGACTAGTGCATATCCAAAAGAGCAAGAACACCAAGTGCTGGCCTGGATGTGGGGAGAATGGGACTCTCATCCATTGTTACTGGGAATGTTGACTTGTACAGTCTTTTTGGAAAACAATATGGACATTCCTCCAAAGACTATAAATTGAGCTCTCATTTGACCCAGCAAAACCACTTCTGGGATTATACCCTGTGAGACCAAAATCAACCAGTGGAAACACCATCTTCACTTCTATGTTTCAACACTATCTACAATAGCCAGAATGTGGAAACAACCAAAGTGCCTGAGAACAGATGACTAGATAAAGAAACTGTGTTACATTTATGCAATGGAATGCTATGCAGCTTCTAGGAAAAATGAAGTTATAAAATTTTCCTATAAATAGATCAAAAAAGGGAGAGAATCTTGCTGAGTGAAATCATTCAGAGTGAAAAGGACAAATATAGAATGACTGCATTTATTTACAGGGTATAAAAAATAGCATGATACCAATATCCAAGGCCAGATTAAACATGCATTAGTAGGTCTTATTCGTGGGTAGAACATACTACAAATGTGTGGGACTCCAGAGGCTAGGTAATACAGAGAAAGGAACAGTGTACTAATAATTATGGTACATAAAAATGCCAGCGTAGAACTGAGCATTGAAAGTAGGCTAAAGGATATACATGACTGTATGTATTGCAATCCAC
>JAJIBD010021813.1:0-2500 GCA_021461705.1 Cryptotis parvus
AAATGCCTTCATCTAAAATTGCTATTTTAAATCATATTTTAAATGACCAAAGGATAGTACAGAGGTTAAATCTCTTGTCTTGCTTGACAGGAACTATAGTACTGTGGATAGGGCATTTGCCTTGTATGCAGTTGAGTCAGGTTCAATCCCCAGCATGCCATATTGTCCCCTTAGCATCTCAGGAGTAATTCCTGAGTGAGGACCCAGGATTTTTAAAAAAAGACCAGTAGATCTCAAGCCTGGCATATAGCAAACCCTGATTCTTAGGGTTTGCTATCCCCTAGTCATTGCGTAGGTTTGTCCTGCAGGCACCAAAAGGGGTTACTTTTGAGTACAGAGCCAAGAACAGAGCCTGAGGACCACAGGGTGTGACCCCGACCTCCTGCAAATCAGACATTAAGACTTGAATGCCTGATTTATTTGAGATGTCTCTCTTGTCTTACTTCCACACCCCCAAACCCCGCCCATCAGTTGTGAGTTCTTTACACAGATTGCCAGCCTGGGAACTCTCTCTCCTACACTGCTTCCCTCCCTCCCCTTCATGCCCATTGATGACAAAGAGCCAACAGGGACAGTTTTGTGTCTTCTTGCCATGCCCGCCGCTCTCTCTGACTCCACTCTGTACATCCAGCTTGTTAGTCATTAATCTCTTGACTGCAAGGTAGAATAGTCTGGAGAGAAAAATGGAGCTGGTCTCTCAACGTCAACATTTCTGATGGAATGAGTTGGGAAAAGGGTCATGTCGCACATGGCTTCTATTACTTAAAAAAAGCCTTCCCAGAGATTCTAACATTCAGCCAACTTAAGAGCCACTGGACTGACTTGGCTGTCTCTCCAAACCATCGTTCCACACGCTTCCTGTAACAGACGATTCTGAAAAGATGAATTTCAAAAGGCAGGTCTCTGCTGAATCAGTCCATGGGACTGAGGCCCAGATATCTGCTTTCTAAAACACAAAAGAAATCTCAAGGATTTAAAAAATGTGAAAAACTTTGTTCTCAAACAATAGCTTCCCTATTTCTTTGGCTAGTATTGAGTCACTCAAATTCTTGTCACTGAAATTCGAGCCAGGTAAAGCAGTGAGAGGCCACACTTGACATCCAGCAGCACCACTTCCTGTTCCAGACTTCCCTCCCCCATTGTTGTAGTGTTACCCCTCGTCCTGCCCTCCCCCCCCAGGCCCCAGAGACAGGACACACGTGCATTGTAAGCACACAGCCAGAGTTCACTTCTCCTTTTTGTAAAGTATTCAAACTTGTGATTGACGGAGACATCTTTATCAAAGGGGCATTCATTTCAAAGAGCTTGAACTTGGAATCCATACCTGTAGATCAAAGCCAGCTCCCACCCAAGCACACCCCATCCCACTCTGGGACTCCTTTGGTGCAGGTCCTGGTTTACTTAGAAAAGTGGTGAGTTGCAAAATGAGTCACCCTCTTCATTTTCCTCCTGTTGTTTGAACTCCCATGTTCTGAGTTCTTACTCTTATTCTTGCACCAACAAGAGTAAGTTTATTAAACCCTGAAACCCCTTCAGTACCAATAGGAAAAGAACCCCCAGGTTCCCCACCACCACCATGCATGATTTCTTTGTGACTCAAATTAACTTTGTGATATCATAGTGTTTTAAGTAATAAACGTCTATTTTATTTTTTCCCCAAATAGTCTTATCGGGGTCACTGAAGGGCATTTTGCAATCATGAGAACCCTAAGTCTCATGAGACCAAACCCTGGTCCCATCATATTGAAGAAGAAGCCTCCGTTTACCCAGAGGAAGCCTCAGTTTACCCAGAGGAAGCCTCAGTTTACCCATGCAAGGTGCTGTGGGTAGTCCTGTTTTTTTTTTATTGCCCCATTCTATCCTTTTTATTTCCTGTGACATTCTCAGCTCTTTTGGATAAACTGGGAGTTAGCAATTGTTCAACATAAAATTCTGCCCCAGAGCTTTAGACCAACCTGGAGGCCAAGACGATGGGAAATATCTGAGGCAGAAGGCCAGACCAGGATCTGTGGGATCCTTGCATCCTCTGTAACTGTGTCAATTGGTAAAAATGCAAAGAGCCCAATTTTCACTTAAAGAACTGCAGGAAAACTCTTATCTTTAACTTCCTTACATTCTCTGACATAAAGACCCAATTTTCCTATAAAACCCCCACAAAAGAGCCATAGTTAACTTAGTCCTAGACTAAGTTCCTCCCACATGAGAAGTTCTTTTTTCGTTTCTCTTGAGATTTCCAATAAACTTTGTGATTTCCCAACTCACTTGTCACTTGTCACTTGTCTTCCATTGTTCATCCATTTCCTCAAGTTGGTGCCAGTAACGTCTCCATTCATTGGGAATGAAGTCCATTATTCTTACTGTTTTTTGGCATATCGAATACACCAAGGGTAGTTGCCAGGCTCTGCCATGACTCTGGGTTTATCCCAGGGGCCCAGACTTTTTCTATGTCAGACCATCAACCATCCAGGGCCCAAGGGGCAGAGCCCTGGGTGTAGACAAG
>JAJIBD010021813.1:5000-41122 GCA_021461705.1 Cryptotis parvus
CCCAGAGTCACCTCTAGTCCACTTCTTCATTCCTCCTCACTGCTTGCTAGTGACTTGTAATCAAAGGTCAATGTGTCATCAGGGCCACACGCTTCTTAGACATATACTTATGATATATCGGTACTTTTGTGAATAATTTGGCCACCAGAATTAAGCAAAAGTAGTTAAGTCACATATTGGGCCACACTTTACTTTGCATTCTAGGTTTTTCTGTCACAAAAGATAGAGGAAGAATTCTAAAAATCTTGGTTTATGTGTTATGCAATTTTATGATACTATGAAAATTCTTTATCCTTTTTGGAAGTACTCTTGGAATACAGGATGAAATGTGTAATCACTGTATCACTCTATCACTGTCTTCCCGTTCATCATCGATTTGCTCGAGAGGGCCCCAGTAACATCTCCATATGTCCTGTCTCATGCTAGTAGAGCCCAAGGGCATCTGCTTGCTCCAGGAACATAAAGAGCCTCAATCCATTCCGAATGAGGTCTATAATTGTTACTGGTATTTGGCATATCAAATACAACACTGGTAGCTTGCCAGGCTCTGCCGTGCAGGTAGCACACTCTTGTAGTCATCTCTAAATCCAGCATTTATTGATGAACCGCGTGGCTGCTTGCGGCTGCACAAGCTGGGCTGTGTTAGGCTGGTCTGCTGGGTGGAGTTCTGACAAGAGAGAAGTCCGGATGTGGAAAATGGAGGCCCTCATGGAGTGGGGGTCGTCTGGCTTGTTGCAAGGCTCTGCTGGGGTGGGGGGGCCAGGGCTAGAACCCACCATCCGTCCTGGGCGCCTCGTGAGCAGCTGGGCACAGGGAGAGCCAGTAGCAGCTCTGCCCCATGTCTGTCTCTCTTGTAATACCAACTATGAAGTATTAGCAATGTATCAAGTAGAGGGATGTATGCTTTTTACTTAGTCACTTTGAAATTACAAAGTGATTCATGATTGGGCTTCAGGCATACAATATTTCAATACCACTCCCTTCACCAGTATCATTCCCTCCACCAACACCCTCCACACCATTGTCTCCCACCAACAGTCTGTTTCTAAGAGAGGTGCTTCTGCTTTTCTTTCTTTTTTTTAAATTAGATTTTGCTTGTAGTTTAGGTATTGTTGCTGATAGGTCATCCTCCATAGACTGTCATCCAACACCTAACACTTTACCACCTCTTCCTCTTGGTTGAATTCTTCAGAGAGATGTATTTGTAAGGCTCTGATAGAATTCATAATTTTTTAAGATTTATACATTTTAATGATAAATTCAAAGACTTGACATGAAATCATTGTACATTTCAGATATGACACTACATGATAACTTTTACACATTTCTTTTCTCAAGTCCCACCTCCAAAGTTAGGATGAGCAGTTACTATGCCAGCTATCCCACCAAAACTCTTGTCTACTGAATGTATTAGAGAGTGTACATGTTCCTTAAAAATGACTAAGTAAAAAATATAATTTTATAGCTATAAGTGCCATTAGTATCAGCTATTAGCTCATATGTTTAAGTGGATTGATTCTCCGTGGAAATTGCTCTTCCTTTGTTAAATGTGCTGAACGCAAATGAAATAGAGGCTTTGTAATTTCCAGGAGAAAAGATCAATTGAATTGATACTGTTCCATTAGATTCCTTTTCATTTATTTCTTGTGAGTCACATGAACTTAAGGTAGCTTTCCTAGCCATACTTTTCATTAAGGAACAGGTAGTGCGTTTACCTTTCACTGTATGACTCAGGCTAGGGAACACTGATAAATCTCTGGGGTTAGAAATTAACAAACTACTTTCTCATTGATATTGGCATCAGTTTAGAGAATTTAGAGATGTGTTACTCAGCATTTACATATGTAGACCTTACCTATTTCATGTAAATTCCAAAATATATTACACAGACTTTTTTTAATATTTTATTATACCACCGTGAGATATACAAAGATTTTCATGTTTAGGTTCTGGTCATATAATGTTCCAGCACCCATCCCTTCACCAGTGCCCATTTCCCACCACCCATGTCCCCAATTTCCTTCCCTCTCCCCCAGCCTGACTCTTTATCTCTATTCTCTCTTTCTCTTTCTCTCTCTCTCCCTCTCTCTTCCTTCTCTTACACATTGTGGATTGCAATAGATACATTTAGAGGTTATCATGTGTACCTTTTTGCCCGTATTCAATGTTCAGTTCTAGGCTGGTATTATCCCTTTAGACAATTATTAGCACACTGATCCCTTCTCTGTCTTACCTAACCTCAACTCCCACTTGTTTGTGGTAGATTCCACTTTTGACAAGACCTCCTGATCCATGTTTTGCCTGACCTTTGATATTGGTATCATAATATGTACATATATTCGCTCAGGAATTACTCCTGGTGGAGCTTGGGGACCATATGGGATGCCAAGGATCGAACCTGGGTCTGCTGCATACAAGGCAAACACCCTACCTGCTGTGTTATGGCTCCAGCCCCCAGGAGCAAACTTTTTTTGGGGGTCACACCTGGCAATGCTAGGGGTTACTCCTGACTCTGCACTCAGGAATTACTCCTGGGGGTGCTCAGGGGCCCATATGGGATGGCGAGGGTAGAACCAGGTCAGCCATATACAAGGTAAATGCTCTCCCTGCTGTGCTATCACTCCAGCCCCAGGAGCAAACTTTAAAGACAAGATGTGGTCTCAAACCCAAACATTAAGATTGTTTTATTGAGACACAAATGGCATGAGAAAAATTACATGCTTTTAATTTATGCAATTTGCCAAATTGAGATATACATTCCACCTACGAAACCATCTCCCAATCAAGATATAAACATATCCATTACCTCCAACTTTCTTCCTGTCCTTTGTTGTTTTTCTTTCTTTGTGGTTATTACATGTGGGAGACCATTAACAATGAGATCACCTAACTTTAATAAAACAAGCCAGTGCACAATAAAGTATTGTTAACGTTAGTCAATACATTATTCTTCATACAAATGTTCAAAAGGAGCCACACTGGCAGCATGTACTCAAGGATAAAGATTTTTTATACTGACCCATCCCTGATAATACCTCTGCTGGCTTTTCAAGGATTTTAAATGTTTGCTAAATAATGTCATCGCTGTCCTAAGAAAAGAGTAAGTATAAAACATATTGTTCAAAAATTACTTTGTCTAGATTATTGAAACAAGTCAAAACCTAATCTCCCAGAGAGTAGTTAAGTCCAAGTGGCATTCTTACTAAAAAGGTAGGGAGGGGGTTTGTTTGTTACAAACCAGAAGAAACACTGTTATCAAACATGATCTTATCTATTCTTAGCATCTTTCAGGTGCCCAAGTCCCTACAATTCAGCACACCTTGTTTCGTTCTTTTCTGGCCATTCAACCAAAGTTTCTCTCTGTTTTCTTCTCTCCAAAGGAGAAAATTGAGAATGACTCAGAGCAATAAACTCTGCACACACCTATTAGTTAACACCTTCCTTAGCTTGAGAACCGCACAAGGACAAATTCATCTGCCTTTCAGACATCTGTGCCTGTTTTGAATCCAGCCACTCTGTCCTCTTAAGAATGACCCTAGCCAGGATGTGAGGGCGATCTGGCTGCGACATCTGTCACCCCATTGATCACCAGGGTTGATTCGGCTGATCTGGCTGGCTAGGCGGGTGTCCCTTCCTCCCTCACCGCTCCACGTGCGTCCCTCCCGAAGCTGCGCGTTCGGTGGAAGAGGACGGCCTTCCAGGAATAGAGACGGACCGGTCTTCTGTCGAGGGTATACGAATAGCTCGCGCCCCTGCTAGAACCTCCAAACAAGCTCTCAAGAATGACCCTACCCCAGAGTGCTGGGGGCAGATCAAGTGAGAGCTTTGCATGTCAAGACCTGGAGTTAGGTAACTCCCTCCGCATGCCCTGGTTTCCATCACTGTTGAGTGTTTCTGAGCACTGCCATGTGTACCCCTGTGGTCCCTGAGGGCTGCTTGGCCCCAACACCACTGGGTGTAGACCGTATTAATTAATCAAGGCTGGCAGACTGGGCATTAGATCCTGACAGAAAATGAAATTATTGTTTGGGTGCAGAAACTAAATCTAAGAGCTGAGTTGGATCATTCTCAGGTGACTAAAAGAGAGTAAAAATTAAAAATCAGATTTTTTTTTTGCTTCATATTAAAATGTGATCTCAGGCATGCGCAAATTTCAAGTCTATTTCTACTGTCAAGACTAGTTCAGTAGGATCATTAGGAATGTGGAAAACTGTCTCCCTAACAAAAACCCCAAACTGGGGCCAGAGCGATAGCACAGCAGGGAAGGGCGTTTGCCTTGAACACGGCCAACCCAGTTCGATCCCGGCATCCCATATGGTCCCCTGAGCACTGCCAGGAGTAATTTCTGAGCGAAGAGCGAGGAATAACCCCTGAGCATTTCTGGGTGTGACCCAAAAACAAAACAAAAACAAAAACCCCAAGCTAGATGTAGTTCTCTGGGTAAACATTAATGTTTTTAGAGAAAAGCTGGTGGCAAAGTCCAGGAAAGAATACAACAGGTTATTGTTCAGACAATATGTGCCCAGGAAAAGCAGGTTAGAGCCTCTTAGATGTAAAGGGCAAAAACAAAGTAGGAAGTCACAACTTTATACTTTAAGGGTGTCTGATGATTAGTTCAGTGAAATACCCCAATCTTAGCTCTTTTTTTTATCAGTTTGTATCACTTGTCTTCCCTTTGATCATCGATTTGCTCGAGCAGGCACCAGTAACATCTCCATACGTCTTGTCAAGAGCTAGTGTAGCCCAAGGACATCTGCTCGCTACAGGAACAAAAAGAGCCTCAAACCTTCTTTTTATACTCATTGAATTTTGATGTCTCTGTCAACTTAAATAATGGCCCGCCCATGTGTTAGAAATAGAGGATTGAGGTGTGTTTGTGTGTGGGGGGAGTATTTTATTGAGTAACTGTTCTGCTTGTGAGCTCAGTTGCAACTGCCCACGTGACCCCAAGGCTTGGACAGTTCTTGTATGTTAACCTGTGTCCCTATATGTTTGTCTTATTCTCTGCAACCGACCCACCAATCCAATTGGCTTTCTTGGGATAAGTTGCCACAGAAGACCATAGAGAATTTACATATTTATAAATTACATTTATAAACATAACTAGGAGAAGGAGCCTGAGATATTTCATTGAGATTAAACAATATCTCAGGCTGCTTTCCATCAAAATTACTTAAAACGTATTTGAAAGAAAACAGGAACGCATGTAATATCTTCCTACCTAGTTAAGGAAAACAATAGGTACATTGGAGTTCATCTTGAGTCCTTTTGCGTAGAAATGATGAACACAGAAAAATTATGACTCAATGGCTGAATGGAGGAAATGAGTCAGAAGCTAGTTAACAGAAGCCCTTTCAACTCCAGCATCGTACTGTGCCTATCTCTGATACAGTTTATCTGAAAGTTGAGAAGAAAACTTACTGAACACAAATTTTATTATTAATATATTCATTTTCCAACACAAATACATTTTTAATCTCATAACTTTAGATCCAGCCTTACCATAAGGCAAACTGTCAAAAAGTCAAGAGGTTTTTATTTTCCTCTATTTATTTTCCCAAATATATCTCTGCAGTGATCATGAAGCCTATTAAAAATACAGGAAACTCATAAATAGAATGAAATGATCTATGTTTTTTCCCTGTGGGGCATATAATTTTATGTGTAGGACAAATAAATTAAATTAACGATATGAAAAAAGTCAGTGATGGAAATCAGGCAACAACCACATACATCATAAAATACACTAAAATATCTAAAAAACATTTGGTTATTTATCCAACAAAAGACAGATTGTTTTCATGTTAGAGGGAGAGATAGTCTAAATTTTCATTGCCTTTGGTTTTCTGATATCCATCCATATGTTTGAATCATATTTATGAAGAAAACCCCCATATTTATTTGGGGATGGGGGTTGATCCTCTAAGCAGTGCTCAGGGGCCAAGGGGCTATATCCAGATCTATACCAATACCATACTTTGTTTTGATCGTTATCGCTTAAAACAAGTAAATGTGATGTTTTAAACTTTGCTCTTTCTTAAGATTGCTTTGGCTATTGGGGCCTGTTGTGACTCTGTGTAAATCTTAGAGTTTCATATTTCGGTGTAAAATGCCATTAGAATTTTTACAAGGATTAATTAAATATGTAGACTGTTTTGACTAGCTTGGTCATCATTCTTAATTTAGGCACTGATTTATAATAATGATAATGATCAGCATAGACATTTTAATAATATTGGTTATTTCAACCAATGAGCATAAGTTGCCTTTCCAATTTTTGTGTGTGTTTAATTTCTGGGTTATTTTAATTTCTTTTGGGGAAGATCCTCCTTAGAATTGATCAGGAAGAGGTCAGAGAGATAGTACAGTAGTAGGGTGTTTGCTTGCATGTAGCCAACCAGGACCAATAAACAGCACTGCATATGTCCCCAAGCCTTACCAAGAGCAATCCCTGAGCACACAGTGCTGAACACTGCCACGTGTGGCCTAAAAAATATTATATTGTTATTATGATCAGAAGACCTTAGGGAACTTTCCTAGCAATTCTTGGCCAACTGGGTGTAATTGGGTCAATGTTAGGCCCCAGTAATGTCATGTTTCTTAGGTGCTGCAGTGTCAAAATGGATTATTGGTGGTGTTTGGCGGCCTCCATGTAGTGTTGGGTATTAAACTAGGGTCAAGGGCCAGAGCGATAGCCCAGCGGGTAAGGTGTTTGCCTTGCACGCAGCCGGCCTATGCCAGTCCGGGGTTCGATCCCCCGGCATCCCATATGGTCCCCTGAGCACCGCCAGGAGTAATTCCTGAGTGCAGAGCCAGGAGTAACCCCTGAGCATTGCTGGGTGTGACCCAAAAAGCAATAAATAAATAAATAAATAGATAGATAAATAAATAAATAAATAAATAAACTAGGGTCAGACACATACAAGGCATGAAAATTAACTTCTGTACTATTTGGGGCAATAAATAGAACAGCAGGTAGAGTGTTTGCCTTGCATGAAATCGACCTAGGTTTTTTCACCGGCATACCATACAGTCTCTTGAGCACTGTTAGGAGTAATTCCAGAGTGCAGAGCCAGGAGCAACCCCTGAGCATCACCAAGTGTCAATTGGGTTGGTGGGTCTGTTGCAGAGAATAAGACAAACACACAGAGACACAGGCTAACATACAAAAAAAAATCTATTTTAAAAAAACAAACAGTTTTGTACTATCTCTCCAGGCCTGAGAATTTTTTAAATTTCTCCTCATTGGGGCTGAAGTGATAGTACACTGTTTTTGCCTTGGCAACCAGTTGATGCAGGTTTGATCCCCAGCATTCCATATTGTCCTCCAAGGACTGCCAGAAGTAATTCCTGAGTGCAGAGCCAGGAGTAACCCCTGAGCATCGCCAGGTGTGACCCAAAAAGAAAATTAAAAAAAATTGGGGCGGAGCGATAGCCCAGTGGGTAGGGCGTTTTCCTTGCATGCGGCCGGCCCATGTCGGCCAGGGTTCGATCCCCAGCATCCCATATGGTCCCCGAGCACTGCCAGGAGTGATTCCTGAGTGCAGAGCCAGGAGAAACCCCTGAGCATTGCCGGGTTGACCCAAAAAGCTAAATAAATAAATAAATAAATAAATAAATAAATAAATAAATAGATATTTTTCTCCTTATGGTAGCTTATTGTTAGTGAAAAAAATGTAAATGTTTATTTATTTTATTATTTTACTTTTTTTGCTTTGGGTCACCCGGCGATTCTCAGGGGTTTCTTCTGGCTCTGCACTCAGTAATTACTCCTGGCAGTGCTCAGGGACCATATGGGATTCCAGGAATCAAACCCAGTTCGGCCGTGTGCAAAGCAAACACCCTACCCACTGTACTTTGCTCCCATCATATGTTGATATTTTATTCTGTAATTTTACTAATTTTATTGTTTTCAATGTGTTTTGTGTATGTGTGTGTGCATGTATGCGTTTGTGCACATATGTGCACGTGCTTGTCTGTGGCATTTTAAAGTTTTCTATGTATGAGATCATATTATCAATAACCAGTGACTTCTTGAGTTTTTACTCTCTACTATGGGTAATTTTGCTTCTTTGTCCTTCATAGGGAGTGGGGGTGTTGGGCCACACTGGATGGTATTCAGGGGCTATTCCTGGCTCTGTGCACAGGAGTTACCCTGATAATACTCAGGGGACCATATGTGGTGCCTGATTGAAACTGGGATCAGCCTCAGGCAAAGCAAATAATTTAGCTCCTGTGCTATCTTGGTCTTCGCCTCATTACTCTGGCTAGGATCTGCATATTATGTTGCCTAAAAGCAATAGAGTAAGCACTTTCTCCTTGTTTCTATCTTAGAGGAAAAATGTTTTTTTTTCATTATCAAGTAAAACTTAAGTTGTGGGTCTTTACTGTGTTGTGTTATTCTCAATCTACCTAATTTGTTGAGAGTTTTCATTAGGAAAGATGATTGCCTTTTGTCAAATGCACTTTCTGCATTTACTAAAGTGATCATCAGGTTTTCACCTTTCAAGACCTAGACTTTAACTCAATGGTAAAGCACAAGCCCATCATATGTAGGAGCTCAGGTTCAAATCTAATACAGACAAAAAACATTTTAAAAGACAAAAAATATGACATATTTTAATCACCCATTCTATATGGTTACATTCTATGTTACACTTATTGATTTATTATATTGACTCATTCTTACATCCTAGACAAAATCCCACTTGCACACAGTTTGATCCTTTCCACACTGTATCGAAGTATCTTTGCTAGCATTTTGTTTGAAGATTTTTGAATTTACATTCAAAGTGCTCCTGAATTTAGTATCAGGAGTATTTCTTGTAATGTTTTTATCTGACCTTGTCTAAAAAAATACTAAAGACACAACCAAATAAAAAAAATCTCTGTGAACTAATAAATGAATTCAGCAAACTTATTAAGATACAAATTCAGTTAAGAAGGGTAGGAGAGACAGTACAGCAGGTAGGGTGTTTGCCATGCAAGCAGTCAATCTAAAATTTTACCCTGGGCACCACATTTGGTCCCCTGAGCCATACCAGGAAAAGGAAGAACCCTGAGCACAGAGTCAGGAGTAAATCCTGAGCACTGGCGTGTGTTGCCCAACCAACAACAATGAAGAAAACAATCTCCCCATGGCAGGAAGTTTGCCACCACCAAAGGGAAAGAAGAGTGTAATTATAACAGAGAAGGGACAAACAGAGTTGGAAATGACCACATGACCACTCTGGGCAAAAACTGAGTACTCAAAGGAGGTAAAGTAAGTGTGTAAAGGACCTGTACAAAAGAAAACTACAAGACACTGCTCCAAGAGATAAAAGAGGACACAAGGAAATGGAAACATATTCCCTGCTCATGGATGGGGAGAATCAACATTCTCAAAATGGTAATACTCCCCTAATACCTCTGCTCTCGTACAGATTCAATGCAGTCCCTATAAGGATACCCATGACATTCTTCAAAGAAATTGACCAAACACTCCTGAAATTTGTATGGAACAATAAACCCCCAAGGATAGCTAAAGCAATCCTCGGGAAAAAGATGATGGGAGGCATCACCTTTCCCAACTTCAAACTGTACTACAAGGCAGTAGTAATTAAAACAGCGTGGTACTGGAATAAAAACAGACCTGTGGACCTATGGAATAGAATTGAGTATCCTGACACCCAACCTCAAACACATGATCATTTAATCTTTGATAAAGGTGCAAAGAGTCTAAAATGGAGTAAGGGAAGCCTCTTCAACAAGTGGTGTTGGGAAAACTGGGCAGCGACATGTAAAAAATGAATTTGGACCTGTGTCTAACACCATGCACAAAAATCAGATAAAAATTGATTAAAGATCTCAATATCAGACTTGAATCCATAAAGTACATTGAAGAAAATATAGGAAAAACCCTCCACGACATTGAAGCTAAAGGCATCTTCAAAGGTGAAACATTACTAACAAAGCAACTAGAAGAAAAGATAAACATATGGGACTACATGAAACTAAAAAGCTTCTGCACCTCAAAAGAAACAGTGACTAAGATACAAAAGCAGTCCACAGAATGGGAAAGAATATTCACCCAATACCCATCTGATAAGGGGTTAATATCTAGGATATATCAGGCACTGGTAGAACTTTACAAGAAGAAAACAAACAACCCCATCAAAAAATGGGGAGAAGAAATGAACAGAAACTTCAGCAAGGAAGAAATTCGAATGGCCAAAAATCATATGAAAAAATGCTCATCATCACTAATCATCAGAGAGATGCAAATCAAAACAACAATGAGATATCATTTTACGCCACAGAGACTGCACATATTCAAAAGAGCAAGAACAACCAGTGTTGGCATGGATTTTGGGAAAAGGAGACACTCATCCATTGTTGGTGGGAATGCTGGCTGGTACAGCCTTTCTGGAAAACAATATGGACATTCCTCCAAAGACTAGAAATTGAACTCCCATTTGACCCAGCCATACCACTCCTGGAAATCTACTCTGGGAAGCCAAAAATACGCAGCGGAAACACCATCCCTACTTTTATGTTCATAGCAGCATTATTCACAATAGCCAAAATCTGGAAACAACCAGAGTGCCCGAGAATCGATGACTGGATAAAGAAGCTTTGGTACATCTACACAATGGAATACTATGCAGCTATTAGGAAAAATGAAGTTATAAAATTTGCCTATAAATGGATGGACATGGAGAAGATTATGCTGAGTGAAATTAGCAAGAAGGAGAGAGACAGATACAGAATGACTGCATTTATTTGCATGACATAAATATATATGTACATATTATGATACCAATATCCAAGGTCAAGTGAAACATGTAACAGGAGGTCTTGTCAAAGGTGGAAATTATCACAAACGTGTGGGAGTCAGAGGCTGGGTGGTATGGGAAAATGGAACAGTGTGCTAACAATTGTCGAGGGTTCTAATACCAACCTAGAACTGAGCATTAAATAGAGGCAAAAGATACACATGACAACCCTTTAATGTATGTTCTGTAATTCATAGTCTGGAAGGGAAGGAATAGAGAAAGAGAGAGGAAAGGGAAAGAAACAAAGGACCTGCCATGGTGGTGGGCTGGAGGAGGGGGAGGGAACTGGGGACGTTGTTGGTGGGAGATGGGCACTGGTGGAGGGATGGGTGCTGGAACACTGTATGACCAAAACCCAAATATGAACTTTTTAATTGTATATCTTTGTAATTGTATATCTCACAGTGGCATACTAAAATACTTAAAAAAAAGGAGGTAAATTGATAAGCATAATACAGTATTGTGAAACACAATGGTAAAAAGAAATGAGGGGGAGAGAGAGAGAGAGAGAGAGAAGAAACAGGTCTGCTATAGGGGCAAAGAGAGGGGTTTGGGGGGATAAAAAAGGGGACATTGGTGGTGGAATATGCTCACTGGTGAAGAGATGGGTGTTGGACTATTGTATGACTGAATTCAATCATGAACAATTTGTAACTATATCCCATGGCAATTCTAATTTAAAAAATAAAAATTCTTTTAAAAACCTCATTTGTAATTCTTGCCTTATAAAACGAGTTTAGAAATGTTTTCTCCCTTCTTTCCTTTTGGGCAAGTTTGAAAAGAATATGGTTTTACCTTCTCTTAAATATTTCGGTAGAACTGATTTGTAAGATAATCTGGTACTGTACATTTTGTTTTATTTTGCTTGGAGACTTGATTGCTGATGCAATTTATTTACTAGTCATTAGTCTCTATTTCCCCGTGAGCCTAGCAGGAAGCCAGAGCAAGGCCCCACACCATGAGGTCAGTCATTCTCAACATCCAGACTCCATAGCTCCTCAGAGCTCCACCAAAGAGAAAACCTGATCTTTCCCCATTGAATTTCATCAGTAAATGCTCAAGACGAGAGCCTTCTACTGAGAGTATACCAGCTGCACAGCAAAGCCTGGCAAGCTACACATGTTTTATTTGATATGCCAAAAAATACAGCAACAATTATCGACCTCATTCCCATATCCTGAAAGAATGGTTTGAGACTTTTCCTGTTCCTAGAGCAAGCAGATGCCCCTGGGGTACACTTGCTTGCAACAGGACGTATGGAGATGTTACTGGTGCCCGCTCGAGCAAATCGATGAACAATGGGAAGACAAGTGATACAAGTGAAGTGATAGTCCCTATTTGCTAGTCATTATTTACTAGTCATTAGATTTTCTATTTCTTTATGGTTTTTTCCTTGCTTTTTTTTTTAAGTTAGTAAAATATCCAACTAGCAAAATGGAAGGCTTGATGGACTTTCACAAAATCAACACGTATTTGTACACAACACAAAGATCAAGAAGTATAACGTTCCCACAACTCCAGAACCATTTCATAGCACTACAGCACCTCCACAAAGAGTTATAAAAATTCAGACTTCTGTGGCAGAGATATAGTGTGGCAAACTGGGCACTTGCCTTACAAATAGCCAACCTGGGTTCAGGCTCTGGTATCCCTTATGGTCCCCTCAGCACTCCCAGGAGTAATTCCTGAGCACAGAGCCAAGATTAACCCCTGAAGGTCTCTGGGTCTGGATCCCAAAAAAATTTTTTAAAAAAATATTCAGACTTCTAACACCATAGATGATGTGCTTGTTTATTAATTTTATAAAAGTAGATAATTAAACAGAGCATATGTAAGAGTCTTCATTAAGTTGTTAAAAAAAAACTCAAGTATTATTATATTATTGCATTTTACCACTTAATTTTATATTCTACTGCTACTTATCTAATCTGGTGGGTTTTTTTTACATGAACCATGGTTCAATCTTAGTAATTATGTTTTTGGAATTTATCTATTTCTTACAGGTTATGGAATTTGTTGGTGCGTAATTTTTATAACATTCTCTTGCAGCCCTCCTCTCCTGTGATATAAATTGTAAATCCTTCTTTTTGACTTATTTTATTAGTTGAGTCTTGTTGCCTTAAGTCTTGGTAATAAAATGTGTATTTGTTCATTTTTATTTTTAAAAATTAGTTTTTATTGGCCTTTCATATTATTTTTGGAGATTATATCATTTTTTGCCCTGGTCTTTGCTATTTTTGTCTTTTACTAAGTGTAGGCTATTTGTTCTTTTTTTCCCTTTGTCCTAGTTCTACTAAAAAACACTTAGATTGTTTATTTGAGGTCTTTAATTTTTTACTTAGATATGTTACTTATCAGTATAAACTTCCTGTGACCTTTTTTCTGCATCTCATGAGTTTTAGTTGTTTTTCTGTTATTGGTTTCAGGATACTTACTTTAGATTTTCTTCTTCA
Source organism: Cryptotis parvus (assembly GCA_021461705.1). NCBI lineage: Eukaryota > Metazoa > Chordata > Mammalia > Eulipotyphla > Soricidae > Cryptotis > Cryptotis parvus. The sequence goes on from JAJIBD010021813.1 coordinate 18,268, forward strand.
TTTCTTTTATGATCTTTTGTTCATACTTGTGTTGTTTAATTTGCACTTACATGTGAATATTCAAACTTGCATTCTGTTTAGTACTAATTTCTTTGTAACAGTATTTCCAGGAAAGGTATTTCCAGGACCATGGAGAGCATCAACGGCTGGAAAAATTCCTGGAATGTGTGAGACCCTGAGTTCAAGCCTCAGTTCTGCATGTCCCGCCTCCCACACCACCAAATATGACCTGGTTACCTCCACCAATGCCAGGCAAAGCAGATTGCATCACAGTACCATGCTTGGAAACATCCTGCTTCAGATTGGCTGAGCATCAGAGGACGTCCAGAGGATGTGGCCACTGAGCGTCTTGAGCATTGCTTCGAAAGACCCCTCAAAAGAAGGTAATTGATGTGATTTCATTTCTGTCAATTTGCTGAAACTGGGTTTGTGACCTAACATTTTATGGAGAAGTTCCACTTGAGAAGAAAGTGTTTTCTCCTGTGATTAGACAGACGTTTCTAGTATCTGTTAGATCTATTTTCTTCTAAATAAAAAGCTCAAGTTTGGGCTGGAGTGATAGTGCAATGGTAAAGGCCTTTGCCTAGCACGTGACTGACCTGGGTTCTATCCCAGGCATTGCATATGATCTCCCTAGCACCTCCAGGAGTGATTCCTGAATGCAGAGCAGGAGTAAATCCTGAGTATAGCCAAGTGTGAGCCAAAAAGAAAAAAAGCTCAAGGTCATTGTTTGCTATTGATTTTCCATGTCAATAATCTACCCATTATTGACAGCACTATATCAGAATTCTCTGCTATTAGTGCATTACTGTCCTTTTTTTCAATTACTCATAATATTTGCTTCATGTATTTAGATGCTCTGATTTTGACTACATATATATGCATCTATATTTATGATTGTTAAAGCATCTTTGTGAATTTATCATTATTTAATAGTGGTATTCATCTTTTTGTTACAATTTTGACTTATCTTGTCTGGACACGTCTTACTACTCCTACTCTCTTTCATTTCATTTATATGTATTATTTTTTGTTACCCCTTTCCTTTAGATAATTGTGTGTCCCTAAAGATGAAGTGAGTTTCTTATAGTCAACTGCTCATCTTCTTCTATTTTTCTTTTATTGATTAATTTATAATAGCCTTATGTTTCACAGGTATACATTCTTCAAACAACATATTTTATACCAGTTTACTTGTTTGCCTTTTAATTTTGATGTGTTTTATTAGTCAAGTGTTTTAAAATTTTAAGTATTCAAATTTGCAACCATTTTCATTATATTTTCTGTGTATGCAACTTTACCCAAAGAATGTTTCCCATTGCAATGTTTATAAAATGATTTTTGTACTTTCATTATTTTAATATATTGAATCATATATTCAAGATATGTGTATCACATTGCATTAAAGTATAAAATACAGATTTTATTTTTAATTTAAAGATAACAATTTGTAATATATTACCTGGTCAAATTTTAGACTGCTTCCTTTAAGTACAGTAAAAATAACTTATCTCTGTAAGATTCTAAAAATATGTCTTCTTACCAGAGCATCTTCAGATAAACCATTAAATATGCTTTTATATACTTCATACAAAAGTATTTTCAGACTTGTGCAACAAGTTTATTGTGCAACTAATGAATTAGTTGATGGCTCATGATTTAAACAAGTTAATCAAGGTCATAGGGTAATACAGAATATAGTTAAACATAGTATGCACATATTTTTATCTATGTCCCACACTATCACCAATTATTATTATATCAAATCAATGTGCATTTGAAAAAGCAAAGAATAACATTTCTTTATTTAACAAATAAATAAGAAATTGAATAAAATCTTGTTCATTTAAAATGCTTGAGCAACCATCATCACATTGAGGTGTGGGCATGATGCGTTAATTACCTTTAACAAGCAAAATATTTTAAAACTACTTGATTTTTCTTTACTATGAAAAATCAAAGTATAAGTGCCAGGTAGACTGTTGAATATAGAGAAAACGTTTTCACTAAAAAGATAAAATTTGGTAGTTATTAACTCAGAGATGGCATTAAAAACCAGGGAACTGGATGAAATTACCTAAGCATAGAATGAAGAAAGATAGAGCAAGACAAGGACAGTTCTTGATGTACTTTCTGAGTCACCCAAGAATGAATGAATCATTTTCACCTCAGTTAGCCACTGCAATGAAGATTATTTTTATTATAGTCATAAAGCAGGATGAGAATGCTATTTCGGGTCTCCCAGAGAGGCATCGAAAGAGCTATGCTTGGAATATCACGCCTCACTCAAGTCAGAGAAGGAATCCGGAGTTCTGACCTCCGTCGCTATTCCAGAATCAGGGACGCTGTCTCGTTTGCCAAGGCATCGAAAATCAGATGGGCTGGACATGTAATGCGATTTGGAGACAACCGCTGGACTAGAGCCGTTACCGACTGGATCCCACGGGATGTCAAAAGATCACGTGGCCGCCCACCTACAAGATGGTCAGACTTCCTTGTTAAGACCCTGAAGGAACGGTTTGAGGCTCTTCATATTCCTGAATCAACCAGATGCCATTGGGCTACATTGGCACGTGATAGGGTCCAATGGAAATGTTACTGGCGCCCGCTCGAGCAAATCGATGAATAACGGGATTCAAGTGATCAAGTGAAGTGATAGTCATAATCTTGGAAATCTATTATTTATGGGTGGTAGTAAATTTACACTACTATTCCCAAAATACTTTTTCAAATATATTGTATCACATTGGCATTTTTTTTCAAGAAATATCTTGGGTTACATACTCACCTAAATAAATGTTGGGTAATGCTGCCCAAGATACCAGTGATTAGTGTATTATATTTAATTTCATTTTTATAAATACATTTTCCCATAGTCATTCCTTCAGGTCCTCTGCTCAAAACATTAATATTAGTCTTCCCAATAGGAAGAAAAAGCAGGAGACTTCAACTATTCTCTGCAATTCAGACATTGCATTTTGAATATACTTAATATTATCAAAGTCTCTCTTTTCAAGTGTTGCCTGGCCCCCAAATATAGGCAAAGTCTGTCAATTTCAGTAATGTACAGAGCACAATAAGTAAGAGAATGGATGTTTTCTGGACTTTATTCAAACAATTTAGCCTCCATCTATACAATCCCAGTCTCTTTCAGGAAGGCAATAGCAAAATAAAAGGATATATAAAATAACAATGAGAATGCCAATTTGGCCTGTGGGTGTCACTCAAAGATGAGCACACACTTAGCATGGATGGGTCTCTATGTTGAATTCCTAAACCAAAGCCCCTCCAAAAAAATTGAGAATTCCCAGGACTATGAACTTAATGCAAATAACCACCTCCATTTGGGGGAAGTGAGAAATGGGGCAATGTAGTAAAAATTCAAAATGGTTAAGTGGTTCCTTTCAGACAATCCTCCCAAAAATAACAACTATTAATTCTGGACAAGTTATAAAGAGCAAACAGCTGAAGGTGGAAGGGTTAGCAGAGTTAGCAGGCAATGTAGTAGACTCAATGTCTATAAATAGAAAACCATTCTGGGTAAAATTCTAGTGCTAATATTTTTTATTAAAGGCAATTTGAGTTTTATTTGAGTAGTCACCAACTATGGGAGTCAAGAGGAGAAAAACGTTCAATTTCAATTCAGTCATTGTAGCAACTTGATTTTCAAAATATTGGTAACTGGGGGCCAGAGCAACAGCACAGAGGACAGAGTGTTTGCCTTGCATAAGGACAACCTTCGTTTGATCCCTGGCATCCAATATGGCCCCCCAAGCCCTCCAGGAGTAATTGCTAAGTGCAGAGCCAGGAGTAACCCCTGAGCATTGCTAGGTATAATTCAAAAAGATATATATATATATATATATATATATATATATATATATATATATATATATTCAAGTTCAGAGGATAGAATCTGGGCTTCCTATAAGCGAAACATGCACCTAAACCCATCGAGCTCTCCAGCTCTGAAATTATTCTTTTATATACATATATATATAACCTTTAAAAAACATTAAAATTGAGGTGGTGTAGTACATTATTCACAATGTCCACAGTATAATACAAAGTTGTTCAACATACATATAAAAAACTGGCCCATTCTCAAGGAAAAAATAACCACTACATATGAATACTGATGAAACAAATCTTTTCATCAGCAGAGAAGGATTTTTAAGCATTACCATTATAGCCAAAGTGATATAGGAATGCAATCTCATAATCTGTAAAAGCTGGGATAACTCAGCAGAAAATAGAAAGTGTAAAGGGAGACTGATGTGATTTCTAAACCTAGAAAATATTTATATCGAATTAAAAGATGACTGAACTGGTTTAACATCAGGGAAGAGAGGGTAAAGAAAAATCATTTTCCAATAAACAAAAGAAAATGTCCAATCTAGTAAAGAATAAAGATGATTAAATTTTTTAAATAAAAGAGAATTGTCTCAGGAGAATTATCAGTGTCAACTTATATGCATAATATTCCATAAAGAAAAAAGTGAAAGTATGGAGTAGAAAATATTTTTGAAGAAATGAGGGTTGCCACTTTTCAAATATGCAAAAGTAACAAATTTTCTGTGGAGACTGAGTGGTATTGATACAAACAATACTATACCTGTCACTGTCTTCCCGTTCATCGTCGATTTGCTCAAGTGGGCACCAGTAACATCTCCATATGACCTGTCTCATGCAAGTAGAGCCCAAGGGCACCTGCTTGCTCCAGGAACATAAAGAGCCTCAAACCATTCCATCAGGTCATGGGAATGAGGTCTATAATTGTTACTGGTATCTGGCATATCAAATACGACATGGGTAGCTTGCCAGGCTCTGCCGTGCGGGTAGCATACTCTTGTAGTCATCTCAAAATCCAGCATTTATTGATGAACCGTGTGGCCGCTTGCAGCCACGTGAGCCGGGCTGTGATAGGCTGGTCTGCTGGGTGGAGTTCTGAGGAGGGGGAAGTCCGGATGTGGAAAATGGAGGTCCTCATGGAATGGGGGTTGTCTGGCTTGTTATGAGGCTCTGCTGGAGTGGTGGGCCAGGGTTAGAACCTGCCATCCCTCCCAGGCACCTCATGAGCAGCTGGGCACAGTGAGAGCCAATAGCAGCTCTGCCCCATAATACTATACCTAACCACATAATTATCAATCTGTTGGAAATTAAAGATAAAGTCTTTTTAAAAATATAAAAAGTGGGGCTAGAGCAATAGCACAGCAGGCAGGGTATTTGCTTTGCATGTGACCAACCCGGATTTGATCCCTGGCATCCCATATGGTGCCCTGAGCACTGCCAGAAGTAATTACTCAGCAAAGAGCAAGGAGTAACCCTTGAGCATCGCTGGATGTGACACAAAAAAAAGCAAAACAAATGAATGAATGAATGAATGAATGAGTGAATGAGTGAATGATTGAATGAATAAATACATACATACTTACATACATAAATCAAATCAATAAAAAGATAAAAAATTTTAATGGTAAAGAAAGAAAAATAAGACACTGCACACATATAAATACAGATAAAACAATCATTAGTATAGTCTTTGGAACAGAGGCATGCCATCTCAGATACCCCCTTCTCTACCCTATAAAGATTCAGGCACATTTCCAGGCAAATCTTGGCTCAAGACATTAGGTGAGGTGCTGGGAGAAATTACCTGAGGGCATTTGACCCTCCCTGCCAGGGGAAGTTACATTTAGCTTATAGCTCCTCCCAGCTCTTCTAGGGAGGCTTTGAATGAGCTCTGGGTCCTTGTAAACAGCCAGAAGTTCTCCTGAAGTTTGCTACATTTCTACAGAGCTATTTTCCTGTTTTCATCTCTAGATAGCCCAGCCCAGAATGGGCTGGGCTGGGAAGTTTGGGGCAGATTATTAGCTATAAAATAAGCTGCAAAGAAGAAAGAAGCGCCTTTTTTGCCATTTTGGCTTCCCTTGGCATTTTGCTTCTCCATCCTCTCCATTCCCTGTTGGGCCTCAACACGTGGTGGCAGCCATCTTGGCCTACACGTGGCTGGGGCCTAGCTGGGAACCCAGAGTCTGGAGGTTTTCCCTGCTCTTGGATTGTATATAGAAACCTGTGATAGTAAAGCCCTTTGAAAACTGCATCAGATTCCTGAGTTTTCATCCATTCCTTGCCGGCTCGGAGGTCGAAGGGAACTTGCTTCCTGGTACTGTTGGGGACCCCAGCGGTGTCCCCGCCAGTAGGGCTTGGGAATTAGAACCTTGAAAATCTGGTGGAGGAAGAAAAGACACAGAGGGTGGGCTTGGTGCTGGAACATAGTATGTCTAACACCCAACTGTCAATAACCGCAAATAATGGTGCTTTAATAAAATGTTTTAAAGCAGATATGGACATTTCAATCTTTTAAAAAATATTTTTAAAGCATTAGAATCAGCAAGTACATATAAGTATATAAAAGGCTATATATTTCCCAGTTTTAAAAAATTCTGTGATAGATGTATATGAAATAGATCAAAAAAATTTTTTCGTCTAAATGTTATCAAGCGTAGATCTTAAAGGTCATAAAATTTTTTCTGGTATGAAGCTGACATTTAGATACAATGAAATTATGATTTTCAGAAATGAAGACTCCCTTCTTTCTTACAGACATTTATTCTTTTTTAGTTTTTTCTCATTCCTTGTAGAGAAATGTGTCTAGAATTGATAAGTTTAGCTGACTTTTTAGACTAATATTAGGATTATCCTCAAAACACCTCCTTTAGAGCAGATTTTTTCTAATGAACTTCCATTTTGTGATTTGTTGCATTGCTAATCAATGACTTAGTAAATAATAAACACATTCCTATCGTTAGACTCTTAGGTCCCAATAACAGATGGAAATGATCATTCTGGACAAGAACAGAGTGCTGAAAGGAGGCAAAGTGACATACATGATAACCTTTCAGTATCTATATTGCAAACCAAATGCCTAAAAGGAAGGAGAGAGAGAAAAAAGTCTTTCATAGAGGCAGGCTACAGTGGGGCGGCAGGGTGTGCAAGAAGGAAATTGGGGACACTGGTAGTAGGAAATGTGCACTGGTCAAGGGACAGATGTTGGAGCATTGTATGACCCTAAACCCAATCAAGAACAATTTTATAATTGTGTAACCCATGGCAATTCGATGAGAGAGGGGAGAGAAATAGAACACCTAGGTCTCAGAAAGCGTATGATATTAATTAACTCTGCTGACATGCAAGTGAAAAATAATGGTCAAAATGTATTCAGACAAGGATAAGTTTCCTGAGGAAAACTAATGAAATTCATCTAGCCCTGAAACTACAAGGTAAAGTACCTCCAACGAGAGCAGCATAATTTAAAAATTAAGTCAAATGCTTTCTAATTCAGGCAAGCAGAAGGAAATTATACAAAATTAAAAACCTAGAGCAAAAATATCCAAAATAAAGTCATGAAAGTCTTAGTATATTCATATTTTTTAAAAATAACTGTTAGCCTTACCGTCAGCTTGCTACTCCATCATCCCAGGTGAGGCTCACCTCTGGCCAACATCACTGAGTCGATTCCAGAACAGGAGGCAGAGCCCTCCCTGCCACATGAGTTCCAGCAGCCACCATACCTGAGCTGCACTATATTAAGGGCCCAATGACAGCTCTAAAGCAGGAGGCCACTTAGGTGACCATAAAACAGATTTGCTCAACAGATTACATGCTGGTCACAGTCAAGAGTGAAGATGGAGAGAGAAAACAGAGAGCAAGCTCCAGCCAAATTCCTCAGCAGCTTCCAGGGTATAAGGATGGTGGGGTTAACTACAAAAAAATCGATCCCAGCACAGCTAGAACACCAGAAAATCAATGGGAAAACTCGTAAAAGCTCATCAAGCTTAATGAGCAAAAATAATACCAACAAAAATATAGCACCAGTAAATCCTCACATGGTGCCTTTCATGATGCTATAATAAAGATGTTCAATGAGTTCAAAGAAACAATAGCACAGGCAGTTGGCAAAGCACACAAAAATAGAGTCAAAATGAAAGTTCACACTTCCTCCTTAAAGAACAAAACTTCTCAATATCACCAGGTTTGGGTGACAGGCCCTACTGATCCTTAGGCTCCAGCTATACTTAGCTTATGTGAAGAATTACTCCCTGCCTTTAGGGAACCTCCAGAGCAGACACAATGGGAACTTGGGCAGAATTGGATTGATTTCATAATTTTATACAGCATATTTTTTTTTCTTTTTTAGGTCACACCTGGAAGTGCTCAGGGGTTACTCCTGGCTCTGCACTCAGGAATTACTCCTGGTGGTTCTCGAGGGACCATATGGGATGCTGGGGGATCGAACTCAGGTCTGCAGCATGCAAGGCAAGCGCTCTACCCGCTGGACTAACGCCTCCAGCCCCACAGCATAAATATTTTTACCTTGAATATTGATACTCTTCCTGCTCCCACAGGTCCCCACGAGGGACATACATGTAGATATTCCAAGAGTATTTGGCCACATTGGATCAACCATAATGTAATCAGTTCTCCTAGTTCAAAGAGACATGCCAGTACACCTCTGGGAAATCTGACATGTCCCTGATTCTAAAGGTAATGCCAGAGTGAATCATTCTGATAGATTTTGGGCTTTAGTGGGATTAAGAGACTGGAATCGGCTGGTTATATATTCATAAAAAGTAAAAAGTATTAATGCCATTTCGTACAAATAACCTTCTGAAATGCTTTCTGGTTCAGAGATGCAGCCCCTCCCAATGCTGAGGGGGAGATTTTGCTTCAGGGAATCAGTTCTGGCTTTTGTGAAGCTTAAGCCATAGGGACCCCCTAAAGATCTGCATTTCAATATGGTCATTTACCTGGCTTCATCTCTAGATAGCCCAGCCCACAATGGACTGGGCTGGAAAGTTTTGGCAGGTTTCTATCTATAAACTAAGCTAAGAGAAAGGAGAAGGGCTTTTTTTGCCATTTTTGGCTTCTCCTTGCCTTCTCCTTCTCCTCTCCGTTCTTTCCTGTTAAGCCTTAACACGTGGTAGCAGCCATCTTGGCCTAGGGTTCTAAACCTACATGTGGCTGGGGCCCAGTTAGGAACCTAAGTCCAGGGTTTTTCCTGTTGTTAGATTGTATACCAGAACCTGTGAGAGTAAAGCCTTTTATTTTTTTTCCCCTTTTATTGAAACACCGTGATTTACAAAGTAAAAAGGTTTTCATAATGCTGTTGATAGTTTCTTATTTCAACACCACTCCCACCACCAGTGTGTTCCCACCACCAAAGACCCTCATTTCCTACCCACCCCAATCTCCATGTCTGCTCCATCAGCTGGCACTGATTGTAATGACCATTAAAGCACATACATGGCAATGTTACTGATGAATCCATTTTCTTCCCTATGGGAGATCTGGCCAAATTCTGCTCTTGAATTGGCTTTCTCAATATCTAGAATGTGGTTGGTTCCACTAGTTTGATGTACCTCATGGCCTCAAGCAGCCGCAACTCAGGGAAAGCAGACGGAAGCTCTCCCCAGTGTCTGAGTCTCTGCATGATGGCTGATAGCCCGGAGGCAGCTCCACAAGGCCTTCCGGACAGGACAAAGAGGAGAAGGGGACCCCAGCTTCATCTCCACAAATGCCCGGTGAGTTTTGCCTGCTAGAACTGCCTACCTGGGCTTGAAACTGGCTGCTCTATTGTGTCGAGCTCTGATGAGCTGGGCTTGAGATCAGCTTCTCTCTTGGGTGGGGCTCTAATTAGCTGTGGATCCGGATACTGACAATGACTGCGATTATGGTGAGTTTCCTCTGGCTGCTTCCGAGGCCCTACTGGTGATGGGCCAGGACCAAAATCCATCTTCCCTCCTGGGCAACTCATGGTCCACTGAGCTAGGAAAGAGCCAGATGGCAGCTCTCTCTTGTGTTTCTGAGACTGCATGATAGCCGATAGCCATGAGGCAGTTTGTGGGTAGGTCCACCAGGCCTCCTGGATGGGACAGAGAGGGGAAGGGGGAACCCCAGCTCCATCTCCATGAACACCTGGTGAATTTTGCCTCCGAGAACTGCCTACCTGGGTTTGAAATCAGCTGCTCTGTTGTGTGGGGCTCTGGTGAGCCAGGGAATAAAGCCTTTTAAAACTGCACTGGATTCCTGAGTTTTTATCTATTCCCCATGGGCTTCGGAGGTAGAAGGAAACTCATTCCCTGATATTGTTGGGGGATTCCAGCAGCCCCCGAAAACAAAGTCCTTTGCTTTTGAAGGTACAAGTCATAAAATGATCTTTGGTTTTACTCCTACAGTTCTTAAAAGGATTTTGCTTTATTCTGACTGTTGTTTCTTTGCAAGGTCTCTGTGGATTCACCTTTCCTTTCCCTTACTCTTGCCTCCAATTTAATTCAGGCTATAAAATATTAAATTCAAGAAGTCTGGAGTCAGGGATCAAGAACACAGAGGTAAAGGATGTATTATTCATGCCCTAACAACTGGCATGTTTTGAGCATGGATGTTAATTCATCTATGCTTCACTACATTTCTATGAGAAAGGAATCATTAATGTCTTAATGTCAGAAATGGGAGAGAAATTACAGTTTCTCTAGAGAAACTCTAGAAAAAGAAAAAGTGTTACCTGGGCAACCATGTATTAACATAAGGGACCTGTGTACATCTTCATTAGTACAAGTAGAATCTTCCAGAGTCCGATATTGAGAATATGGGTAGCTTGGTGGCTACAGTGTGACTCTACTCCAGGGCAAGTCTTCTCCCAGAATTAAGTTCAAAATGTGAAAACATGGCAGTCACAGACATTTACCCCAGGGGGTCAATACCTGGGCTATTCTGGCATCCTCCTTCACCCACAAATTTAGAGGAAAGATAAAAATGGAGTTATTTAACTGGCAACACTTTCTTGTGTGAGAGGGAAATCTATTCAGAATCCAAGTGGGTCCAACTTCTGCTGGTTGGGACCTAATTTTTTATAGTTTTCCTGACCTCAGTCACTCAGGACATGTCAGGGGATGAAGAATTGAAGTATATCAGGACAAAATAAAAAGTGAACGCAACTGAAATTTAAAATGAAACAGCACTACCAGCAATGGAGAAAGGAAAAGCGAGGATCACCACCAGAATCTGAATGGCAGGACTCAGGGTACCATATGGGATGCTGGGAATCGAACCTAAGTCAGCCACATGCAAAACAAGTGTCTACATGTTGTACTATCCCATTAGCCCCAATTTGAATAGCTTTGCAAGTCAGAAGACTTATGGAAAGGAAAGACCTGAAATGAAGAGGGGTAATATAGGTCTGATTGCCATGGCTGCCTCCACGCTAGAAAGCTTTCACTTTGCCCTCTGGAATGAGCCTTCTTCATGGAAAATCCACCTGGAATTGTGTGAGACCTAGGCAGAGAAAGAGATTTCCCTGTGAGTCAGTACAGACCAGAAGGATTGGGAATGCCTAGAGAACAAGGAGGATTTGCTCCATCTGGGAGCCCAGGAATGCTTTGTCCTGCTGACTAACTGTCATCAGAACAAGCCGTATCTGTGCACAGCTTTCAGCCAGAATCACCATGGAAGAGGCCACAGTCCACAGTGGGGAAATTGGCAGGATCCAAGCTTTGTTGTCTGTGGAATCCTTGTAGACTGACACAATTGAATATGGAGGCCGAACTAATTCTGTTCAACTCTAAATAGCCCTTCATTGAGGAAAGCTCATTAAGATGTTGCTTCATTACTGTTCTTTCTTTAGCTTTTAGCAAAACATTTGTTTTAAATGTTAGAGTACAGGAGAAGTAAAGGTAGGAACTGGTGAGAGTACAGCAGCAGGTATGGCGTTTGCCTTGCTTGTGGCTTACCTACGATCCATTCCCTGCAGCTCAGATGGTTCCCTGAGCCCCACCAGAAATAATCCCTAAGCACAGAACAGGAGTAAGCCCTGAGCACTGCTGGGTATGGCAAAAACAAACAAACAGAAAAGGAGTAGGGGGTAATTTTACGGCATGTAGTCAGCCTTAGAGATGGTCCCATCCACAATCTAATTTTTTCCACATACTTGGCATAGGAAAAAGAAAATTCTTCAGAATATTAAAAATATCTAAGAAGTTTTCTCCTTAGTTGAAACAAAAATTGAAATATACATTTTGAAAGTTTATTTATATAATGCAAAACTTCTAAGGATGACTTCATCCTTTTTTTTTGTGTGTGTGTGGGGGGGGGGCTTAGCCAACTGTGCTCAGGAAATTCCTCCTGACTCTGCACTCAGGGATCACTGCTAACAGGGCTCAGGGTACCATACAGGAAGCTGGGGATTGAACCCAAGTCATCCACATGCAAGGTAAGCACATACATGCTGTATTACCACATTAGGCCCAATTTGAAATCATTTTAAAAATCCTAATATGTGATTTTTGTGTTGATTCCATGTCTCCTCCTCCCAGACTGATCCTTATTATCAGAATGTCTTAGAAATTACTTTATGATCTTGAACCTATTCTTGATTTTCTTCCCCCTGTGTTGGAGAAAGCTGGGTTCCCTGACAAAATAGGGAGCAGGACAAAACTCTCGGTGGGACCTCCACTTGTCGGAGAATGATGGTTCCCTGACAAAATCGGGGAGGGGCCAGAGCAATAGTCCAGTGGGTAGGGTGTTTGCCTTGCACACAGCCAGCCCATGCCAGCCCGGGTTCAATCCCCGCATCCCATATGGTCCCACGAGCACCGCCAGGAGTAATTCCTGAGTGCAGAGCCAGGAGAAACCACTGAGCATTGCCAGGTGTGACCCAAAAAGCAAAAAAAATAGGGGAACAGAGACTGGGATCCCCTTCTTGCCCCTAGGACGGCAAAAAGAGAAAGACTCGAATCCAGCAAAGTTTCTAAAGGCTTTACTCTCACAGGTTCTGATACACATCCACTAACAGAAAAACCACGGACTTTAGTTTCCTGCCTGGGCCCTGGCCACGTGTAGGTTTAGAATCGTAGGCCAAGATGGTCGTTACCATTTGCTTAGGCCCAACAGGGCAGAGAACAGAGAGAGAAGAGACAGAGAGCAGGCAGGGAAGGAGAAAGCAAGGAGAGAGAAGGCTACTGGTTTCATATCTTTTCGCCCTGACCAGCCCACATCAATGGACAGGAGTTAAGGCCAATTCTTTCAGGTTTGCTTCTCTCAGGACCTCATCTAGTCCCATTAAAATGTTAATATTGCCGGGTCACCTGCCCCCAAGGTGTTGCAGGTGTGGCTGTGGTGCCTGGCTGCGTTGGCAGTTGGCAGACAGGAGATAGGCTTGTCTATACCCCCCAGGGTTCTGCCCTGTGGGCCCTGAATGGTGGATGGTCTGACATAGGAAGAACAGTGCACAGCCGTGCAAGAGGGTTAGATAACAAAGTAGGCTAGGACCAGGTCCTTCCCAGGATCTTTCACATCTGTATAACATAATGATTATTGTACTTGTAACAAACTGGGGAGGTTGATGGGGAATGAGGAACTATAATGTCACATTAGAAATCACTACTGAATATACTCATAGATAATTGCATCATAAACCAAAGGCAAGACACAAGGTGTAGGAGGAGAGAGAAATACAGAAATAGAGATAGAGAGAAAGATGAGAGACTCAGATGCATGGGGGAGAGCTGCCATCTGTCTCTTCCCTAGCTCAGCTGACCATGAGGCTCCCAGGAGGCAAGATGGGTTTTGGGAGTGGGCCCATCACTTCTGTATGACCTTGGAAGCAGTCGGATGAAATTCTCTCACCATAATAGCCACCATTATCACAGTCCAGAGCCCACAGCTCATCAGAACCCACACAAGAGAGATGCTGATCTCAAGACCAGTTCAGAGCAGCCGAGTTCGAGCCCAAGTAGGCGGCTCTCAGAGGTGGAAGTCACTGGGTGTTCCTGGAGATGAAGCTGAGGTACCCCTTCCCATCTCTGACCCTTCCTGGAGGCCTGGTGGCCCCCATGAACTGCCTTGGGACTCTCGGCCATGATGCAGAGACTCAGACACACAGGGGAGAGCTGCCATCCAGCTCTCCCCTACCTCAGCTAACCATGAGGCTCCCAGGAGGCAAGATGGGTTTTGGGAGGGGGCCCATCATCTCTGTAGGGCCTTGGAAGCAGCCTGATGAGACTCTCTCACCATAATAGCAGCCATTTTTGTGGTCCAGACCCAGTACATCAAACCAGTCGAACCAATCATGTTCTAGAATATATTACAATCTACAATGTGTAAGAAAGGGAAGCAAGAAGGAGAGAGAGAGAGAGAGAGAGAGAGAGAAAAGAAAAAGGAGATATAGAACCTGCCATGGAGGCAGGCTGGGGGAAGGGGGGGGAGGGAGGTTGGGACATTGGCTATGGGACATGGGCAAGGGTGGAGGGATGGGTGTTGGAACACTGTAGAACCAAAATTCAAACATGAACATCTTGTAATTGTATATCTAACAGTGGTATAATAAAATATTTATTTTTATTTTTTTAAATGTTAATATTGCCCCAGAAAGATCTGACCTTGAAGAGTGCAGGCCCTATGCAGAGTGAGGGAAGGGCATGTATCTGTACCATGGATATTCTACAGTCAGGCATATATTTCTTCAATCCTTCACAAAATCCTTGTCTTTACTTCACAGTTGTTTTGGATATTAGCTTTTAGACTTATTAGAGAGCCATGCTTCCTTGTTTGAGGCAAACAGCATTTCTTTCTGATCTAATTTGAACTATATTATACTTAAGAGTGCCCGCTCGAGGAAATCGATGAACAAAGGGATATCTAGTGATCTATACTTAAGAGATCCAACATAGCCAGATAAAAACTGGTAAGATCTGCCTAGTCCCACAATGATTGTGGTAGCATAAGAGAAAATATTTTTATACCAGCTAACATAGAATACATGGTAAGATATATTGCCACAGTTTGGGTGTGTGACATAGAGTCACAGATCCAAACTGTTTACCTGCCCCTATTTACAAAGTGGGCCTACAGGAGGTATCTCCAGGCAAGATGCAGAGGCTCTGGGCAACAGTTTACTGCAATACCCCTGCACCTATTCAAGGTTACTATCTACTCTCCTATATTATCCTACTTATCTTGACTTCCTCCTTTCAGTATTCTTACCTCAAATTGAAATTTTATCATTATAAAACGTTCCTGTTCACTTTTGAAACTTCCATATAAATGGGAGTTTAGAAAGAACAAGCAAAAGTTCAGCATGACATACAGTCGTACTGCAACAATAATAGCCAATTTATAGAGTTTAATAAGTGTGGGAAATGTTATTCAATAGATTTTCTTATTTGATTACAACCCCTAATTTTGTCAGAGAGTTGGTGATATTGAAATCTAAATATCCATGTTGCAGACAAGTTAACAGACCCAAAGTAAGGTCACAAATTCGAATAACACAGAATTCCAGTATGAGTGGTGTGCCATCAGAGTGCTTTCTTTTGACAACTACAATCTAGAACTTAATAAACCAAAGTAAAATGCAGAGCTGGAAAATCATTTGCGGCTACATTGATTATGAGCCTTTGGAAACTAAAACAAGCATGAGTAGAAGAGGGTGCCTCAAACCCAGATCAAGAAAAAAGGGAGAGCTCTAAAGGATATATTTTGCCCCAAGTTTAGTTTTGAATGAAGGAAAGGAGTTAATATGGCAGAGGTGGTCTTCAGCCAGCAGGAGAATAGGGAAAGCGTCAAGTAGCTTGAGGAAGGTGCATTTGGGTCAGACTAAAATTACATAATTGTTCTATAAATAGGTGGATTAATTATTGACAACAAGAGGAAGATTGTCAGGGCTGAGTGGGATCCAAACATTTATTAGGGTTCAATTTCCCTGGTCGCGCTCAGGGGCCGATGACCAATGAACAAAATCCATGAGTCCAGTACAAATCCAAAAGGCTTTCCACTTGTCACCAACAATTAAACACACTCAGCCTAGCCAACAGATTCCCACAGATCCAGAGCTGCTGATCAGACCCCTGATTATGTGCTCTCATCAAGAAACTCCACGCATGCACCCATGTGTCCCTCTTCCCCAAGCAAGCCCCCTTTTCTGCCCTAGCCCTCCAAGCAAAAATACCTCAGACTTTCCTCCTAGGCAGGGCATGCAAAACCAAAGATCAAAACCAACTTTTTGGTGCAAACTCCAGGTGGGTCACACCTCTGGCTCAAGCTTAACAGATGCTAATGTAAGACCTTTTCTCTTCCTCCCAAACCAACTTCTTATGCAAACACCTTGGAGAGGGGACTGGGCATAAAAAACTGAATCCCATATTCATGTCACATAATTCAGACTATATTCCCATGCTAGATTGATATCTCCATTCCCACAGAATCCTTTTATCTGTCCACTCTGCTCCAGGACAATTTCTTACTTGTTCAGATCATTATTTACTAGGAAGTTTTACTGCCTTATCTTAGGACAAGGCAGTATGACCTTTCCTTTGATCTTTTGTAGAGCTAAGTTCCCTATGGGAAGTCCCAAATGGTGGCCAGTGTAGCTCTCTTCCTGGTACCGTCCAGTTCCATGCTGGGACATTGGGTAAAAGAAAATATATCCAATCTAGAATATACTGGATTTATAGTAGAAATATGACAGAAATCCAGGAGCCATTAGAATCAAACTAACAAAGGCCTGCTCCCCACTCCTTTCATGTTTCCTCAAGGAGATCTCTTTGGCATGAAGTGCTGGCCTAAATATATGCAAATGGCTTATAGGATGAGCAGAGGAATCCTAAATACAAAGATACAGGGCTAGCTAGGGTGTGGTGTCACCCAACAGAAGATAACAGTACAGAAATGTCTAAAAGCTAATATATTCTCTGATCTGGTTAGAATAATTTATACATAAAGGCTACTTGAGAAATTTTAAGTGAACAAACAAAAAATTAGCACGTAGGATTTTCTATTCCAACAGAGAGAGTAGGACAGGTTCTTATTAAACCTCATCATTAAATGCTGATATCACCAGCTCATAAGATGCCTACCCCAAACCCCTGATTTAACCTAAATTTATACAAGTTTAAATGCTACCAGATCAGACTTCCAGGAATGTCTGCAATCTCCCCCACAGGTGTGTGTGTGTGTTCCTTGTGTCTCTACGGACCAAATCACACCCAGGGGAAAAGCAGAAATTCTATCAACGGGAACCAAGGCAAACTGCCTTGGTTTCACCCGGACCCCTTGGGCCCTGCACTTCTGGAAACATCTGCAATATCCCCCACAGGTATGTGTGTGTGTGTGTGTGTGTGTGTGTGTGATCCTTGCATCTCCATGGACCAAATCAACCCAGGGAACAGGCCAGAACTCTACAACCACATCCCAAAAGTCAAAACCACGCGTGATCCTCTTACTACCTATCTTTCATGAGTTACCAGTGAACCTTTGTTCCTACATCCTTGCCACCCACCCAAACTCGGCAAAAAACCAGACACCTACTAAATGTACTATCTAGTCACCCAAGAACTCACATTTGAAACCTACAATAGTCATAATGGTAAAGCAACGCAAAATTCCATCAAGCTCTGTGAGTGAAGTCACTAGTCCAGATGAGTCAAGCAATACCAATGAGTTGTAAAACCTCTCTGATAAGGAATTTCGGAAAGAATTGTTAAGGATGCATAAGGAACTCAAAGAAGCAATGGAATGCAAAATCAATAAAATACAAGAGGACATGAGAGAAGTGAGGAAAATGCAAATGGAAATGACAGATATTAAAAATGAGGTAAATGAAATGAAAAACACAGCGGAAGGCCATCATAGCAGAATAATAGCTACTGAAGAAAGAATTAGTAATCTCGAAGACGAAGTTCCAAAGATTCTCTACACAACACCAGAAGATAGCAAAAAGACTCACAATTACCGAACAGACAGCAAGAGATAATCGGGATGAAGCCAGAAGAAACAAGATACGGATCATTGGGGTCCCAGAAGGGCAAGAAGAAAACCCTGATGAAGAAGAAATTGTCAAAACCATCATTGCTGAGAAGTTCGCGGAACTAAAGAATGCTTGCCTCCAGATCCAGGAGGTCCGTAGGATACCAGCTAAAAGAAACCCCAACAAGAATACTCCAAGACACATCTTAATTAAAATGACAAAAACTATAAATAGAGATAGAATACTGAAAGCATCAAGATCAAAGAAGGAAATCACATACAAAAGGAACATCCCTAAGATTTACAGCAGACTTCTCTGATGAAACACTCCGAGCCCGAAAACAATGGTGGGATATTGTGAAAAGGCTCAATGAACTGCAGGCCTCACCAAGAATTCTTTACCCGGCCAGACTCACCTTCAGATATGAAGGAAAGATACACAGCTTCATGGATAAGCAACAGCTCAGGAACTTCATGGACTCAAAACCAACTTTTTTTTTATTTATTTATTTATTTATTTTTTTTTTTCTTTATTTATTTTGGTTTTACACCCGGCAATGCTCAGGGAGTTACTCCTGGCTCTGCACTCAGGAACCACTCCTGGCGGTGCTCGGGGGACCATATGGGATGCCAGGGGATCGAACCGGGCCGGCATGACCCGCCGCCTGCAAGGCAAACGCCCTACCCGCTGGGCTATCACCGCCGCCCTCAAAACCAACTTTAAAAGGACTGAAGGATCTACTGTAATACGACCAAACCCATAAGCACAACAAGCACAAACAGAAAGATGACACAAAATCCGATGACAATAATCTCTCTCAATTTCAATGGTATAAATGCACCAATTAAGAGACACAGAGTGACAAAATGGATTAAAAAATTGAACCCAACATTCTGCTGTCTACAAGAAACGCATCTGAATAATCAGAACAAACACAGACTCAAAGTCAAAGGTTGGAAGACCGTTCTCCATGCAAACAACTCCTCCAAAAAGGTTGGTGTGGCCATATAAGTATCAGATAATATAGACTTCAGGCTAAAAAAGGTTAGAAGGGACAACGAAGGCCATTTCTTATTACTTAAGGGGTATGTACACCAGGAAGAAATTACACTACTATATATGCACCCAACGAGGGGCCAGCCAAATACATAAAACAACTGCTAAGAGACCTCAAAGAAAACATTAACAGTAGCACAATAATAATTGGAGACTTCAACACTGCTCTTTCAACTATGGATAGATCAACAAGACTGAAACTCACCAAGGAAATATTGGCCCTGAAGGAAGAAATGGAAGAAAGAGAGCTAGTGGATATATACAGGGCTTTTCATGCCAAAAAAGCTGAATACACATTTTTCTCTAGTGCACATGGAACATTCTCCAAGATAGGCCACATGCTGAGCCACAAAGCATACCTCAATAAAATAAAAAGATAGAAATTGTGTCAGCTATCTTTTCAGACCATGATGCACTGAAAATGGAAGTTAACCATACACAGAAACAGGGAGTCAAACCAAACACCTGGAAACTGAACAGCTCACTCCTGAACAACAAATGGGTCATGGAAGAAATCAAACAGGAAATCCAAAGATTTCTGGAAACAAATGAAAATGAAGACACCAACTATAAGAACTTGCGGGACATGGCAAAAGCGTGTTAAGAGGGAAGTTTATAGCTCTGCAAGCATTCATCAGGGAAACAAGAAAGCGTCCACATAAATAACCTGACTACACAGCTGAAGACATTAGAAAAAGACCAACAAAAGGAGCCCAACCCAGGCAGAAAAAAGGAAATAATAAAACTTAGAGAGGAAATCAATGAGTTGCAAACCAAAAAAAAAAAAAAAATTGATTAATGAAACCAAGAGCTGGTTTTTTGAAAAAATAAACAAGATTGACAAACCATTGGCAAGACTTGTAAGGACAGGGAAAGAGAGAACCCAAATAAACAGAATCAGAAATAAAAATGGTGACATCACAACAGAAACCACAGAAATCCAAAAGATCATCAGAGATTACTTTGAGAGCCTGTATGCCTTGAAACATGAGAATCTAGAAGAAATGGATAAATTCCTAAAGTCCTACAACCTCCCACGGCTGAAACAAGAAGACCGACAATACCTGAATAAACCTATCACCATCGAGGAAATTGAAACAGTAATTAAAAGTCTGCCCAAACACAAAAAGCCCAGGTCCAGACGGATTCACAAGTGAACTCTATCAAAACGTTAAGGAGGACCTACTGCCAGTCCTTTTCAAGCTCTTCCAGGAAATAGAAGAAACAGAAACACTCCTAAACAGCTTCTACGAGGCACATATCACCCTGATACAAAGCAGGGAGAGACAACACAAAGAAAGAAAACTACAGACCAATATCCCTGATGAACACAGATGCTAAGACCTTCAACAAAATACTAGCAAACAGAATCCAAAGACTCATCAAGAAGATTATACATCATGACCAAGTAGGATTCATCCCGGGAATGCAAGGATGGTTCAACATTCGCAAGTCAATCAACATAATACATCATATCAATAAAAGAAAAAATAAAAACGATATGATCCTATCAATAGATGCAGAGAAAGCATTTGACAAGATCCAGCACCCGTTCATGATTAAAACCCCAAAATGGGAATTGAAGGGACTTTCCTCAAGATAGTTATAGCCATCTACCAAAAGCCCACAGCGAGCATCATTCTCAATGGGGAAAAATTGAAAGTCTTCCCCCTGAGATCAGGGACAAGACAAGGTTGCCCACTCTCACCTCTTTTATTCAATATAGTACTGGAAATACTTGCCATAGCAATCAGAGAAGAAAAGGACAACAAGGGCATCCAGATAGGCAAGGAAGAAGTCAAGCTATCATTATTTGCAGATGACATGATAGTATACCTAGAGAACCCTAAACTCTCTACCAAAAAGCTCCTAGAAAAAATAGACTCATATAGTAGAGTGGCAGGATACAAAATCAACACCCAAAAGTCGGTGGCTTTCCTATATACAAATAAAAGAGAAGAAAAGGGATATTAAGGAAACAATTCCATTCACAATTGTGCCACAGAAAATCAAATACCTAGGAATCAACTTACCCAAGTGTATAAAGGACCTGTACAAAGAAAACTACAAGATACTGCTCCAAGAGATAAAAAGAAGACACAAGGAAATGGAAACATATTCCCTGCTCATGGATGGGGAGAATCAACATTGTCAAAATGGTAATACTCCCTAGAGCTCTGTACAGATTCAATGCAGTCCCTATAAGGATACCCATGACATTCTTCAAAGAAATTGACCAAACACTCCTGAAATTTGTATGGAACAATAAACCCCCAAGGATAGCTAAAGCAATCCTCGGGAAAAAAGAAGATGGGAGGCATCACCTTTCCCAACTTCAAACTGTACTACAAGGCAGTAGTAATTAAAACAGCATGGTATTGGAATTAAAACAGACCTGTGGACCTATGGAATAGAATTGAGTATCCTGACACCCAACCTCAAACACATGATCATTTAATCTTTGATAAAGGTGCAAAGAGTCTAAAATGGAGTAAGGAAAGCCTCTTCAACAAGTGGTGTTGGGAAAACTGGGCAGCGACATGTAAAAAAATGAATTTGGACCTGTGTCTAACACCATGCACAAAAAAAAGATCAAAATGGATTAAAGATCTCAATATCAGACTTGAATCCATAAAGTACATTGAAGAAAATATAGGAAAAACCCTCCATGACATTGATGCTAAAGGCATCTTCAAAGGTGAAACATCACTAACAAAGCAACTAGAAGAAAAGATAAACATATGGGACTACATGAAACTAAAAAGCTTCTGCACCTCAAAAGAAACAGTGACTAAGATACAAAAGCAGTCCACAGAATGGGGAAAGAATATTCACCCAATACCCATCTAATAAGGGGTTAATATCCAGGATATATCAGGCACTGGTAGAACTTTACAAGAAGAAAAACAAACAACCCCATCAAAAAATGGGGAGAAGAAATGAACAGAAACTTCAGCAAGGAAAAAATTCGAATGGCCAAAAAACATATGAAAAAATGCTCATCATCACTAATCATCAGAGAGATGCAAATCAAAACAACAATGAGATACCACTTTACACCACAGAGACTGGCACATATTCAAAAGAGCAAGAACAACAAGTGCTGGCGTGGATGTTGGGGAAAAGGGGACACTCATCCATTGTTGGTGGGAATGCCGGCTGGTACAGCCTTTCTGGAAAACAATATGGACATTCCTCCAAAGACTAGAAATTGAACTCCCATTTGACCCAGCCATACCACTCCTGGGAATCTACTCTGGGAAACCAAAAATAAGCAGCAGAAACACCATCCCTACTTTTATGTTCATAGCAGCATTATTCACAATAGCCAGAATCTGGAAGCAACCAGAGTGCCCGAAAATCGATGACTGGATAAAAAAGCTTTGGTACATCTACACAATGGAATACTATGCAGCTATTAGGAAAAATGAAGTTATAAAATTTGTCTATAAATGGATGGACATGGAGAAGATTATGTTGAGTGAAATTAGCCAGAAGGAGAGAGACAGATACAGAATGACTGCATTTTTTTGCATAACATAAATATATATGTACATATTATGATACCAATATCCAAGGTCAAGTGAAGCATATATCAGGAGATCTTGTGAAAGGTGGAGATTATCACAAACATGTGGGAGTCAGAGGCTAGGTAAGACAGAAAATGGAACAGTGTGCTCACAATTGTCGAGGGTACTAATGCCAACCTAGAACTGAGCATTAAATAGAGGCAAAAGGATACACATGACAACCCTTTAATGTATGTTCTGTAATCCATAGTCTGGAAGGGAAGGAAAAGAGAAAGAGAGAGAAAGGGAAGGAAATAAAGAACCTGCCATGGAGGAGGGCTGGGGGAGGTGGGAGGGAACCGGGGACGTAGGTGGTGGGAGATGGGCACTGGTGGCGGGATGGGTGCTGGAACACTGTATGACCAAAACCCAAATATGAACTTTTTCATTGTATATCTTTGTAATTGTAGAAATAAAAAAATTTAAAAAA
>JAJIBD010021814.1:0-105651 GCA_021461705.1 Cryptotis parvus
ATTGAACTCCCATTTGACCCAGCCATACCACTCCTGGGAATCTACTCTGGGAAACCAAAAATACGCAGCGGAAACACCATCCCTACTTTTATGTTCATAGCAGCATTATTCACAACAGCCAGAATCTGGAAGCAACCAGAGTGCCCGATTTTCGGGCACTGGATGACTGGATAAAGAAGCTTTGGTACATCTACACAATGGAATACTATGCAGTTGTTAGGAAAAATGAAGTTATAAAATTTGCCTATAAATGGATGGACATGGAGAAGATTATGTTGGAGCGAAATTAGCCAGAAGGAGAAAGACAGATACAGAATGACTGCATTTTTTTGCATAACATAAATTTATTAGTACATATTATGATACCAATATCCAAGATCAAGTGAAACATATCAGGAGGTCTTGTCAAAGGTGGAAATTATCACAAACGTGGGGGAGTCAGAGGCTAGGTAAGACAGAAAATGGAATAGTGTGCTAACAATTGTCTAAGGTACTAATGCCAACCTAGAACTGGAGCATTAAATAGAGGCAAAAAGATGCACATGACAACCCTTTAATGTATGTTCTATAATCCATAGTCTGGAGGGGAAGGAATAGAGAAAGAGAGAGAAAGGGAAAGAAATAAAGAACCTGCCATGGAGGAGGGCTGGGGATGGGGTAGGGTTCCGGGGACGTTGGTGGTGGGAGATGGGCACCGGTGGCGGGATGGGTGGTGGAACACTGTATGACCAAAACCAAAATATGAACTTTTTAATTGTATATCTTTGTAATTGAAAAAATAACAAAAATTTTTTTAAAGTACTATTGATAAGTCAATCATTGATTTGTCTCTAACTACATTGAATCTTCATGTTAGATATAAGCTGGAGTTTCTGTGGAAAGCATAAATCAAGAATTGGAAGCATTTTAAGTGCAGTTCAGTTTTAGGAATTATCTAATAATCATAGATGATTTAAGAATACTCTAAGTTCATAACACCAGAATTTTCACCTCGTTTTATCATAATATTTAAGGACTGAAAGCAAATGGTCATGGCTACATTGAATGAGCATTTCTAGACACCAAAAAGAATGTCTAATTATTTACAAAGTAAAAATGATGCCCTTTCCAATTTGATATTCACAGCAGGACAAATAAGTGAAGTCTGAACTATACCCTGTATTTTAAGTGACGAGAAAAATAAAAATCCAAGAAAGATATATTGCTTCCTCAAGTTCTCACAGTTGGGAGGATCACTGTAAAAGAGACTTTGCCCTGTGCTGAGTAACCCTAAGACTGCCCCCACAATTTTTCTTTTTTGCTCCTAAATTGACTTGTCAAGCTGTATTTATTGTCTTAACCCAAACTGGTACTATTTTTGGTAAATAAAGTTTTTTTTTCTGGGAAACACTCATATCAGTTCATTTACATATTGTTGTTAGGAACTGCTTTGATCTTAGTTCTAGCAGGCCAGAGACTGGTAAAGTAGTTGAAACAGACTATACATGGCCCTTGAAGCCTAAAATATTTGCTATCTGGCCTTTCACAGAGAAAGAGTGTTGATCTCTTTTTTATCAATATTGCCTAAAACTTCTCTAGTAATCTAGTTCTGTCTTTCAACCACCCCTTCTAGAATGGAGGCTTTCAATGTTTTAGGAAAACATAGACACTAGATGAAAAACAGTGTCATAAAGCAGATCTGCATTGCAATACAGCATTGATCTAGGACCTGCATGAGAAACAAACCTTTAACTGAATTAAACCATTATGGTTTGAGGCTTTTAGAGCAATTAATTTATCATGAAGATAATAACAGAAGTTGGGTCTTTTTCACTGTCGGTTCAAGACTGTTCCCATTCTTGAGCTCTTAATGCAGTCAGAAATTATAACAGAATAACAAGCCAAGAATAGAATCTGAGCTCAGGGTGCATTGCCCTGATGCCTAATTCTCACATAAAGTTGCCTTAGAGCAAGCAGGTGGCTGATAATTATCATGTCATGTGCCATTTCTGATCCTGGTCAGTAAGTTATTTAAGTGCTGGCTCTCAAAGATTCTGAGACTAGCTCCAAGCTCCAAAGAATCAGTGGCATGCCAATTAGCAACACCAACTATGAGCTTGGGAGTGCAGAGAAGTGAGGCAGTCAGGGATTTTGCCCTGCTCACCTCTGAGAAACAACTGAATGATGAGAGGGCATTTCCTACCTATGAGGCTATAAAAGCAACAACTTTTAGGTCTGACAGTGGTCAAATGTGCTCTTACTAATGAACACAAGTAGAAGGAGATCCAAAAATACCAATTTGCAATGATTTCAAATAGGAGTGAATAAAGGTGTTTAGTTCAAAGAATTAAAAAAAAATGTCATAGTGAAAAAGAAAAGTGGTGGAATATCAGTGCACATATGAGGTTTTCTATAAACTTAGTTACATTTCTGACTCATGGAAAAAGGAAAAGCACAGTTCAAAGCACGTGATTCTTCCAAGCCACTTATTTATCACTTAGAGGCAGACTATTCTCAGCATGTCTAATAATTCAGTAGTAGCCATGGTGGTAGTGGTGGTAACTATGCTAAGCTTTATTGTATATAGTTGGAAAAATCTTGGAAAAGCCTCTAAAAATGTGTTACAATGTGTTAAAAACAAGTTACAATTAAGGCAAAGAAAACAAATTATCTTTATATCTTCCTTCCTCAACCTGGAGTTATTACTCAAACAAACCACAGACACCAAAATTCTAAAGTCCTTTTTTTCCCCTCCAGCTTTCTCTTCTAGTGAACACAGAAATCCTCAGAAATGTGTCCTTTTCTGAAGTTTCATTTTTTTTTCATGAGAGTTTACTTTTAAAACATTGATAGAAAATGGAAACAAGATGGCAATGCAAGCTTTCACTGGACTCTCTTGCCCCTTATTTTGGAACGCCACTCTAGGTCACTCTCCCTTGTCGAAAGAATTCCCCTCCTGTTTTCTAGTATATTATTTTTATGTGTTTGTCAGGTTGCTTGCAGACTACTGCAGCAGCAGTGAAAGCTTTGTGAACCATTCGGTAAGTGGTTCCTACTTAAATGAATTACCTAGCTTTCATGAACAACCATGCAGAAGCAATGCAACGCAGACAGAAAAATAATGAATGCATCTGTACTATGGCACTCTCTCCAGCTATAGTTTCTTACAACCATACAATTTCCCCATGAGGAAAGACAAGATTGCATTGTCATTAGAAAAGGTAATCATTAGATTTATCTTATATATAATTTGTAGCATCTTAAACTATTCTGTGTAGCCTCATTACTGCCAGGAGTCCTCTTTAACTGAGATGATAAGTAAATAAAGTAGAAATTACGCACCAACAAGAACCTGGAATATGTTGTTTTAGTGTATGTCTGAGAGCTCCCTTCAGCAAACCTAATCTGCACAGCAGTTACCATTATTTCTCCTTCAATGAGCATCTCCTAATTGCTGTGTTATTGCTTGTGAAGAAAATACATTATTAAAGTCCACAACTCATGACTTGTTGCACATCTACCCCTGAAAAACTTTCATTTCACCAGCTTTAACTCAGCTTCCAATGGAATGATCAGTGGAAGGGGTTCCCCCTCCCTCTACCTTTCATATTTTTTCATTATCATTTTTTAATGTCAATGTATACATCTAACAGTCAAGATATGTTCATAATTTATTCAGGAACCTGAAGATTTTATTAAACTAACTTTATTTAATTCTCCATGAATTGGCTCAAGATGTTTTTGGTGGCTTTGTAATGAACAGTAATTAGAAAGTCTCAGGACTCAGAACTCCCTTTTGGTGCTTTATGCACTAAATGTCTTATGCTCTGCCACTGGTCCACTGCCAGATAATGACCCACATAGCACTCAAATTTTGAATTAAGATTATCTTTATAAATATAGCATGATCAGTAGGGGGTGGGGGTTATATAGACTTCTTTCTGAAAGCATTAGTGGTTGCTAGAAATTTGAGAAATTTCCCATTTCTAATGTTTGAAGTATGTGATAAAAATTCTAGTCTATGGATTTAGAATCTTTAGGTTTATTTTCTTCTATTCCTATAATATAGTCAAAGTGGGTCAATCAGACCATCTTGCTTTCAGACAGGTATAATCAAAGCAGCCTATAGTTCAGTATAAATTTTAAAAGAGCAATAAATTTACAAAATAGAATAGATTTTATTATTCAATAACCAATTATGCCTTAGTTAATTATTCAAAGCACTATAGATTGAGAACTATACTTAAGTATCAATCAACGATATGGACTATAACATGCAAGCTTTCAGGAGTGATAAGTTAGTATGGTATTGCTTACACGTGACAAATTTGAAGGAACAATCAACAGTCAGTAAATTTCTTTCAATATGCATAATCTAACAGGATTTGATTTTTCTAGTGCCCTTGAGATTAGCATTACTATATGGATCAGAACTCATACAAACTTAAAATATTCACAAGAGTTGAAAGCAGAGGTAAAGTTCTTTTGATTAACCACAATGCTTTTTTTCAGTTGATAAAATAACTTTTATTTATTTTAGTGAACAATTTTCACATATTTGTATTTATTTTTTAACATTTTATTATACCACCATGAGATATACAATTACAAAGATGTTTATAAGATGTTCATATTTGGGTTTCAGTCATACAGTGTTCCAGCACCCATCCCTCCACCAGTGTTCATTTCCCACCACCAATGTCCCCGGTTCCCTCCCCTCCCGTAGCCTGCCTCTATGGCAGGTTCTTTATCCTTTTTCTTTCTTTCTCTTTCTCTCTTCCTTCCCTTAACATTGTGGACTACAATACATACATTTAGAGGTTGTCATGTGTATCTTTTTGCCTGTATTTAATGCTCAGATCTAGGTTGGTATTAGCATTTTCTATGATTATTAGCACACTGTTCCATTCTCTGTCTTACCTAACCTCTGACTCCCACACATTTGTGATAATTTCCACCTTTGACAAGACCTCCGATCCTTGCTTCGCATGACCTTGGATATTGGTATCATAATCTGTATACATATATATATATATATATATATGTACAGCCTATCACAGCCCAGCTTGCCGGCACGCGCTGGCCGTGCAGTTGATCAATAAATGCTGGACTTAGAGATGCCTACAAGAGTATGCTACCTGCACGGCAGAGCCTGGCAAGCTACCCGTGTTGTATTTGATATGCCAATACCAGTAACAATTATAGACCTCATTTCGGAATGGATTGAGGCTCTTTATGTTCCTGGAGCAAGCAGATGCCCTTGGGCTCTACTAGCATGAGACAGGACATATGGAGATGTTACTGGGGCCCGCTCAAGCAAATCGATGATGAATGGGAAGACAGTGATACAGTGATATATATATATATATATATGTATATGTATATATATATTTATGTCATGCAAATAAATGCAGTCATTCTATATCTGTCTTTTTCCTTCTGGCTAATTTCACTCAACATGATCCTCTCCATGTCCATCCATTTATAGGCAAATTTCATAACTCCACTTTTCCTAACATCTGCATAGTATTCCATCATGTAGATGTGCCAAAGTTTCTTTATCCAGTCATAAACCACTATGCCTTTTATGTTAGCTTTATACCCAATAAATCCCACAAATAATCCAATCATCCTAAAGTTCTCATAAAAAAGGACCACCCAATTATCTTTCCAGATCAGTCTGGTTGAGAGAGAATAATGGAGATCTTATCCAGAACTCTTATGCCCATCAAAAGTCTGTTAAATCTGTACTATAAATGTCAAATTTGTTTGTTCTATAAATTCAGATTCTTTAGAAATAGCTGCTAAGAAGATCAAGTTAGACCAAAAAAGTAAGGGAAGATGATCCTGTGATATTTCCTTCATTAACCATTACTTTAAATATTTATTTTAAGCTAAAGAAATCATTGGGAAAAAAAGATGGGAAGCATCATTTTTTCCCAACTTCAGACTCTACTATAAAGCAGTAGTAATTTAAATGGCACGGTATCGATCTAGAGACAAACTTGTAGACCTATGGAATAGAACTGAATGTCTGGACACACACTCTCAAATATATGATTGCTTAATCTTTGCTAAAGGTGCAAAAAAATATTAAGTGGAGCAAAGAAAGCCTCTTCAACAGGTGGTGCTCCAGAAAACTGGGCAGCTACAGGTAAAAATATGAACTTAAAACATGTTCTAACACCATTCAAACAAGTCAGATCAAAATGGATCAAAGATCTCAACATCAGACATGAATCTATAAAGTACATAAAAGTAAACATAGAAAAAATTGCTTTACGACATCAAATCTAAAGGCATCTTCAAAGATGAAACACCACTGACAAAGCAAATGGAAGCAAAGATAAACAAATGGGATTATATAAAACTGAAAAATGTCTGCACCTCAAGAGAAATGGTGACCAAGATACAGAGACAGCCCACACTTGGAAATAATATTCACTCAATATCCATCTGATAAGGGGTTAATATCCAGGATATATCAGGCACTGGTAGAACTTTACAAGAAGAAAATAGTCAACCTCATCAAAAAAATGGGGAGAAGAGTGAATAGAAACTTCATAAAAGTAAAGAAGAAATTCGAATGGCCAAAAGGCATATGAAAAGTGCTCTTCATCAATAATCATCAGGGAGATGCAAATCTAAACAACAATGAGGTATCATTTTATGCCACAGAGACTGGCACACATCCAAAACAGCAAGACCAACTGGTGCTGGCGTGGATGTGGGGATAAAGGAACTCTCATTTACTATTGGTGGGAGTGGTGACTAGTCCAGCTCTTTTGAAAAACAATATGGACATTCCTCCAAAAAACTAGATATTGATGTCCCATTTGACCCAGCAATACCATTCCTGGGTATATATCCCGGAGACAAAGAACAGTCAGAAGAAACACTATCTACATTTCAATATTCATCACAGAACTATTCACAATAGCCAGAATCTGGAAACACCGGAATGCCTAAGAACAGAAGACTGGCTAAAGAATTCATGGTACATCTACACAATGGAAGAATATGCAGCTGTCAGAAAAGACAAAGTCATGAAATTTACCTGCGAATGGATAGCCATGGATATTATCATGCTGAGTGAAATTAGTCAGAAGATAAAGGACAAATATAGAGTGACTGCATTCATTAGTGGGATATAAATATATACTAGTGTTCTACTAATTGTGAGAAATGGAAACACCACACTAGAACAGAGCATTGAATGCACACAAAGTTATTTGCATTATAATCCCTATAGTGTGTAGGGCAAGCCACAATGTGTAAGAGAAGGGAGGGAGGGAGAGAAAGAGAGAGAGAGAGAGAGAGAGAGAGAGAGAGAGAGAGAGGAAAAGTACCGGCTATAGAAGCAGGCTGGGGAGGCAGATTTGGGGACATTGCTGGTTGAAATGGGGCAATAGTGGAGGGATGGGCGCAGAACAATGTATGACTAAAACCCAATGATTAACATTTTTGTAATTATACATCACACTATGGTAGAATAAAATATTTTTAAAAAATAAAAGCAGATTGCTGAAGCAAAAAAGAATAAAAATAAAGTTTTATTTTAGCTATTTGCAAATGACACAAAAATATGCATGATTGCTCTACCTCTGATCTTTCCACAATGAGCATTAAGGATATTAACTAAGCTAGTACATGCTAATACAATGTGATCAGAAATCATATACAAATTCTGGGTCAAGCATGTATTACCTTGATTCAGAACTCTTGAGATGTTTGGCCTTCCATTATCTGTCATAAATAACATCAAAGTTTTGACCTTTTATTCTTCTTGAGGTGAGTTAAGTAAATGATAATTTTGAAGTTATGAGAATGGCAAATATGAAGTTCTCAATGAAATCCTCAATGATTCACTCAAAAATAGATAGAGTCCCCACTACTTTTAAGCTTGTTATCAGTAAATAAACTGAGAAAAATTTCTGCTTTCTAGGATTTGTTTTACCAAAATACATAAAATTTACAGCATTCAATTGATATTATCTCTACTGGTTTAATTGATACAGAAAAAAAATCAAGGTGGTAGGGATACAAGGAAAAGTGAAGTTGCAATTTTAGATGTAGATGAAGAAGCCTCACTAAGAAGATACATCTTAATTACAAATCTGAAGGAAATAAAGTAGAGGACCTAAGAGACATCTAGAAGAAAATGATTTGCACAGAAGAGACTGCAAGTGCAAAAGCTCTAATGCAGAGCATGCCTGTTGTGCTCTAGAAATAACCTAGTAAATATTAGCCATGAGTATTGTGGATATATTTGCATACCTAAGCTCATCTCAAAGCAGAGACCTTTTCTCCTATTGCTCATCTCGAGGTTTGGATTAATATGGAGTGCAGAGTAGAAGAGTTGCTTTTTCTTGAGAAGGGGCTCCCCAAGTAGTGCACAGAGTTTTCAAAGAACTCTTCTGGTAAACTAGACCAGACTTTCGGTGCAAAGGCCTAGATATGTGGAAAAGCTCAGGCCCTGCAGTGCTAGAGAGACATTCAGGCTACGCTAGAGGTGCTCAGCCACCTACAGGGCTACACCTGGTGATTCTCAGGAGACAATGTGGCAGGATTTGAAGCACAATCAGAGGCTTGCAAGGCATGTGACTCAACACCTGTCCTCTCAGGTTCCTAGAAAAATAATTTTTGCTTGGAGTCAATTCTGGCAGTGTTTGGTGTGCCATATGCAATATTAGGGATGGAACCCAGGCCGAGGTCAAGTACATGTTTTATCTCCTTAGTCCTAGAAAGATGCTTCCTAAAATAAATTGGTGATTCTCTGCATCAGAATGATACCACTTGTTAACAAAGAAGTTCCCACCACAGATCATAATTAAGATCATATAAGATATATGACCTTTAAGGTTAAGTCTATGGAATCAACAATCTGACTGTCTCCATTTTATTTCTAGGCAGGTACATGAGTTTGCATTACTCGGGGAGCCTTGCAGGTGCCCTACAGACTGATGAACTTAGAGTCTACTTTGGAGAGGGATGCCCTGTTTGATAAAATCCAGAAAGCATGCTGGCATAGATTTACATTGGATAAAATACCAATTCCATTTAGCTACAGTATGAAATGCTTCTTTTATTTGCATGGGAGATCAACCATATAAGGCATAATAACTTCTTTCAAAAGTTCATTGCTAGTCCCATACTAGCTTCTCCCAGCAGGGATTGCTGGCAGCTCCTCTTGCAGTAAGTGGAAAGCCATAGTCTGTCAAAGCATCAAGCACTAATGAAATAAACAAAAACTTTCCTTACCTGAGGCAGGTGCCAAAGCCTGCTACTCTAAGTGCCCCCACTGGACACAATTTAGACTTGTTTTCAAATGCTAAAAACAAATAGGTTCTCCTAAGTGCAATTAAAGTTAAGCCACACATTGAATCTATTGATACTGATGGAGTTATTTTGATTCCAAGGCTCTTAAGAGTTGTTCCTGAGAAGATCATATAATTTGGTAATTATTGTTTTATGCTAATATATGGCAAGGAATGTCAAAAGCGTTCATGAGCTTCCTAGACTTATTTTAATAATGTTGAATCAATACTGAGTATTTCTCCAAAGAACAAAGTAGTTACTGTGCCATTATAGCACAGTATGATTTAATTTAAATGATTAAATATACTGTTTTAATAAGATGTATTTCCATATTAAAAATACTTTATAACCCTCCTGTTTCATAGCTCCCTCTTCTCACTGTGGAATCAAAGTCTAATTCCCAACTATACCAATTAGTTTTCTTTTTTTTTTGACTTCAGGGTTGTCTTGGAGAGGTTTTGTTTTATTTTGTTATTCAAATCAATATGAAAAAAAAACCACCTACTTACAAATTTCTACAATTCTTACTATCAAAAATGTACACTGTGGTCAAATGAAACTTCTTTGGCAGGATGAAAGAGGGTACTACTAGTTCGTATGTAAGAATAATAAATTTAATCCAAGACTATTCCTATTAAACTTAGGAAATTAAGCTAAGAATCACCCTGCCTTTAGGCATCCTTTTTAGATCTAAAGGAACAAACCTGAAAGTTTGCAGAGTCAGTCACTTGATCACTTGATCACTTGATCACTTGAATCCCGTTATTCATCAATTTGCTCGAGAGGGCTCCAGTAACATTTCCATTGGACCCTATCACGTGCCAATGTAGCCCAATGGCATCTGGTTGATTCAGGAATATGAAGAGCCTCAAACCGTTCCTTCAGGGTCTTGACAAGGAAGTCTGACTATTTTGTAGGTGGGCGGCCACGTGATCTTTTGACATCCCGTGGGATCCAGTCGGTAATGGCTCTAGTCCAGCGGTTGTCTCCAAATCGCATTTACATGTCCAGCCCATCTGATTTTCGATGCCTTGGCAAACGAGACAGCATCCCTGATTCTGTAATAGCGACGGAGGTCAGAACTCCAGATTCCTTCTCTCACTTGAGTGAGGCATGATTTTCCAAGCATAGCTCTTTCGATTCCTCTCTGGGAGACCCAAATAGCATTCTCATCCTGCTTTCCTAGGGCCCAGGTCTCTGAGGCATATATTAATGCAGGGAGAACGGTGGAGTCAAAGAGATGTGCCTGGAGCCGGAGGTTCTTTGTCCTTTTAGCTATTTCTTCGATGCCTTTGAAAGCATTCCATGCCACTCTCTTCCTCCTGCGCAGCTCAGGTTTTAGGTCGTTCATCATGTTGATTTCTCGACCTAGGTACACATAACTGCTGCATTCAGAGATGTTTGTTCCATTGAGAGTGAATGGGGCCTCTGGAACTAGTTCATTCTTCATGAACATAGTTTTCTTTAGATTCAGCTGTAGACCTATCTTTCCACATTCTTGGTCGAAGTCAGCCAGCATTTGTGCCGCTTGGTTAATGTTTGGTGTTATTAGAACGATGTCATCAGTGAAGCGGAGGTGGTGTAGTTGCCGACCATCTATCTTCACTCCCATTCCTTCCCATTCTAATTGTTGCATGATGTTCTCGAGGGTGGCGCTGAAGAGTTTTGGTGAAATGGTATCACCCTTTCGAACCCCTCTTTTCACATTAATGATCACTTCTTTGTAGAATGGTGAGATCCTGGTGGTGAATCCTAATACAGCTCACGAAGGATCTTGATGTATTGGGTTTGAACACCCTGTTTGGCTAGGGCTTCGATGACTGCTTCAGTCTCCACAGAATCAAAGGCTTTCTGTAAATCAATGAATGTGAGACAGAGAGGCATCTTCTACTCCCTACAAACCTCAATGAGCTTGGTTACTGTGTGGATATGGTCGATCGTGCTGAATCCATTCCGGAAGCCTGCTTGCTCGCATGGTTGTCCTTCATCTAGTGTTCTGCTAATCCTGTTCAGGATGACTCGTGTAAACAGCTTGTAGATGTCGGACAACAGGCAGATGGGGGAGATAATTGCCGATGTCGTGAATGTCTCTCCCTTCTTGAACAGTAGAACTGTCCTGCTGGTTTTCCATTGGGAGGGCACCTTGCACTCGGACAGGTAGCGTGTGAAGAGCCAAGCTAGTGTATTGATGAGTACCGACGGCAGATTCTTCAGATGTTCGGGTCTGACTTTGTCTGGGCCTGGTGCTGTTCCCTTCTTTACTGACCGAGATGGCATGTCGGATTTCAGAAGGGAGAACGTTGGGAATGACATATCCATCCTGTGGAATTTGGTATGTGGGCAGGTGGATGTGGCTATCAAAGAGATTTGAGTAAAAGTCCTGGATAATCTTCTCCATTGCCTTTCTGGAAGATGTGATAGATCCATCAGGGCATCGGAGGGCAGTCATCTTGGTCTTATAGTTGGCGAAGGACAGGCGGGCAGTGCGAATGCTTTTCCCGGCTTCTGCTGCATCTTCCAGTATTTCTGCTCTTCTGTCTTTGAGGTCTTCTTTTATCGCTTCTCTGCACTGTTTAGCAAGCTTGGATGTTAGCATTTGGTCTCCTGAGGCTCGCGCCTTGCCACTTTGGCGAATGAGCTCGAGAGTTTCTGAAGACAGGCGTGCTTTTGTGTCTTTCTCTCTCTCTCAGCATTCTTCGCATAATCATGGAGGTGCTGAACCAGTCGGTTGTATTCTTCATCGATGTCGCCAATGATGGTATCTTCCCATGTTGCTGCAATGGTGCCAAAGAGTTCCCAGTTGGTGGTCTTTCTGGGAGTTCTCTTCTTAAACTTTGCAGCCTTTTCTCCCCGTTGCATGAAGTAGAATTTTGCACGAAGGGAGACGGTGGTCTGATCCTGTTTGGAATTTGGGGACGACAGCTACATCGGTCAGACAAAACCGCCGATTGAAGATGATGTGGTCTATTTCTTTGTGGCACTGTCCGCCAGGAGATTCCCATGTACAACGTTTCGCTTCAGCTTTCTGGAACTGTGAGTTCCCATGAATGGTCTTGGTGGACATGATGAACTCAGATAGTCTCTCACCCTGTTCGTTCCATTCTAGGCCATGGGTCCCGATGTGGAGTTCTTCAGCCGATCTTCTTGGTCCTATCTTGGCATTAAAATCACCGACTATGATCTTGTAGAAGGTGTGATCTTTTTTATAGAACTCCTCCAATTCCATGTAGAATTTCTCAATTTCATCTTCTTTGTATGTGGACGTTGGTGCGTAGACAATGAAGATAGAAATTGCTGGCAGTGGGACACATCTCTTCAAGTGTAATCGTCCTATTCGGTTTGTAAGGCATTCAAATGAATCAATGTTTACGGCCATGTTCGTGTTGACAAGGACACCAATGCCACCGATGCCTCTTTTGTTGCATGTTCCAAGGAACAATTCTGCTCCGGTGTCAAATACAGCATGATGCAACTGACGCCTCCTCGTCTCAGTCAGACCAATGATGTCGTACTTGATCTTTTTTGCTTGCAGCATCAGATCCTCAATATATGCTTCCGATGCCAGTGTACGTGCATTGAAAGTACAGACAGTCATTTTAGTCCTTCTTCTTTTTGCAGCCTAGAATAGCCATGAAATTTTGTCTGGCACTGCTTGTTTGCCTTTCTTACTGCTGCCTTATTAAGGGCTCTTTCGGGGTCAGGAAAATAAACATTTCTGTTGTGGATTTGGCATATCGAACACGCATCGGACAGCTTGCCAGGCTCTGCCATGCGGGCGCTATATTCTCATTAATTTGTGGGACTCTCTCAGAGGGTGGGTTGAATATTTACGGTAATTTGGAGGTAAATTGCGCGGCCGCGCAGCAGAGTCAGTAATTTTTTTTTTTTTTTTTTGCTTTTTGGGTCACACCCGATGACGCTCAGGGGTTACTCCTGGCTCTGAACTCAGGAATCACTCCTGGCGATGCTGGGGGACCATATGGGATGCCGAGGATTGAACCCGGGCCGGCATAGGCCCGGCCACGTGCAAGGCAAATACCCTACCCGCTGGGCTATCGCTCCAGCACCAATGTCAGTAATTTTTTAAGCAACATTTCTCATAATATCATAAAGAGGCCGGTTTATCAACCCACATCAAAGCCACAAACACCACTGCATAATTTAGCCTACCAGCAATGTGGCAGAGAGGGAAAAAAATGCCAACAATCCTTGGCCAGACAGAAGTATGGAAAATGGGTAACAGGAAGGATACTGCTCACAGAATGTGGGACCAGAAAGGTGACATCATAGAGGAAAACTTACAACAGAGGAGTTAAATTCACTAGCCTTGAGTCTAGTGGAGTGTCACTAGAAAGATTTCTTTTTTTTTCCTTTTCAGAATTAAAAGACCTCCAAGATGAGAGAAGAGAATATTTAATAGAAGAATTTAACTGTGATCTTCCTGAATTCAGAGCATTTTCTTAAAGCATGAACTTCCCTTTCCACTATCCTACTTATTTCTCATCTTCTCTTTTCATACAATTCCCAAACTCTAAGTAATTACCACAGACATACAGAGAGATTGACCCTACATGGCTGATATTGCTCCCAGGCCCATAATTAAGAAGTAAGAAAAAAATATTTTCAAAATCTTTCCTGACACTCCAACTAGTCAGGGATGGTTTATTATTATCATTGACTGATACAATGAAAGCAATGTGATTTTAATACCAACCCAAACTAGGGTTTGGTTTGGTATATGCCTAGTCTATGGTATATGACTAGAACTATGCCTAGTCCTTTGGTCCCCCACCTCATGGCACAGATTAACAACTAGGCTGAGTCTAACAAATGGATCATCATTTGGCCAAACCTGTTAAACATGTAATTGTTTTCTGTTGTGTTTGTTTTTGCTTTTAACATTATTATTGATGTTTTCATGGAAACACTTCTAAACTATACAAGGATTACCCCATAAGTAAGTTAGATGAGGCCCCTTTTGCTCATTTAACACAAAATTTAAAGCATAGATAGGTGCTTACTAAGCATTTTATGATCAAATAACTAAAAAAAAAGGATCTTCAAAAATACATCAACTTAACAAACGTAAAGGAATAAACATGAATGTACATGAATAAATATGAGCAAAAAAAATTAAATTCACTTATAGAAACTAGAAAAGAAAGAACTAACATTTGAATGTAAAGGATAATTAGAAATGTAATAGAACAGGAAATTGTGGAAGCAAGCATTTCAGATAGAAAGAACAGCAGGAAATAAGAATAAAGATGTGAAAGTACATTGACTTTTGGGGAAAAAAGTAGAAGTCAGTGTAAGTGTGCAATTTGGGGGTAATGATGTAAATCCAGAAGAGTAATAGGCTAAAACTAGGGTTTGAAAGATCTTAGAGGCATTCTAACAAATTTGGACTTAATCTTACAAGAAAAGACTTGAGGAAAGCAGGAAATTTTTTTCAGATATAGCCACTATACTTCTGATACTTCCAAACATTTATCCTTAAAATTAAATAGAAGACTGTAAAAACATTTTTTATAATATGAAATTTCTAATTAACATTAATTAGTAATAAATTGGTTTTAAAATTAAATGAGTAATGTCCTGTCAGTTTACAGCTGTGTGACTAACAGTATCAGGTAAAAAACCATCCAAGAAGTTTTGAACTCCCTTTAAGCCTTTCTTCCTATTTCCTTGCTCTGCCCTTAGGCAAGCTCAGCCAACCCTTCTCTCTGCTCCTGTAACTCCCTATCCTGCCAGGCTCTGGCTCCTCCAATTCACTCCTGCTAGCCAGGATGAAAACCCAGCCTCAACTGACAACTCAACTGCATTTCCAACTCTTTTATGTTCCAATAATTTGGATATCGGCCATCCCCTTAAGAAGTACAACCCATTGTTTTAAGGGATCTCTTGAATCTCTTAAAGGGACCCAACAATGCCCCATCTAGAAAATATACCCACTAAAACTGATTTTTATTGATTGATATGGAAAAAAATCCACACTACAGTAAGGAGGGAAAGAAAACTACACAGTCCATACCTCTATTTTGTTTTGTTGATATGTGCATAGAATAGGGTCTAAAGATATATACTAAAATATTAGCAATGGTTATTTCTGGATATTTGGTGATACAAAGTTTTACTTTCTTTTCATGTAAATAAAAATTTGTCATATTTTATGATGCACGTGCATCATTTTTATGATATCACATTGTTTTTTAAAATCCATTGTTGTTTTTGTTGTATTTTCAGCCTGAACTGACACTGTTCAAGGCTTACTTCTGGTTCTACTACACTCAGAAGACTAACCCTGGCAGTGCTAAGGAGACATATGGAGTGCCAAGATCAAACCTGGATTAGCTGTGTGCAAGGCAAACTCACTACCCACTGTACAATTACCCTGGCCTGCAGTAGCAATGTTAAGAACTTAATTTTATTGATAAGCTTACTCACTAGATTAAACACTAAGATGTGTTTCTCATAGTTTCTATATGTCCGATTTTCTCTGTTAGGTCATAAATGGTCATCTTCACTCCCTCAAGAAACACTTGTAATCTATTCACTTAATTCTTTGGAAATGCAATTCAAGAAACTTCACATGAAAATAGTATTTAACTTACAGGGAAATAATCATGGCTATAGAAGCTACAGGTAAATCCAAAACCTAATAGGAGTGTTGAATGAAGGAAAACAGTCACTGGAGATCACCAGTAATGTAAAATTATAGGAAGGAAAGTAAAATACAGCTTGTATGAGAGCAAAATAGAGTTGAATGCTAATGTTGCAGAAGAAATCTTCACAGTCCAGCAATATCGGTATGAAAATTCAATAATTATATGCCAGGATAAAACAAAAAAAGGAGAAAGAATCCCTGAACAGCTCCATGCTGTAGCACTGCCTTGCAAGCATGAAGCCAGAGATGCTCTGAGTCAGTTCCAGCCATCCCCTACATGCTCAAGTGTGGTCTCAGCAGCTCTGCTTTTGGGGATCCATGGTACCACAAAGTGCATGATCTCTGTGACACCACAACCAAGTAAACACGAGATCACAATTTGAAGTGCCTGACCTCTGGGACATTCGGAGATCAAGTAGATTAGAACATCACAACCAAATACACAGGACCTAGAGAGTACTTCCAAATGCGCAGACATCATAAATGTAGTCTGGGAGCAACAGCCAGCACCACACCTAAAATGTGTGCGTACCCTAACCCAGTGTGGGTGTCGCTGGTCCTGACAGAAACTACAACAGCAAGGAGAAAGGAAGGGAATTTAAAGTAATGAATAAAAATAAATGAGAACAGATTTTCAGAGGGCACTGAGCATTACCTCTTCAGATGTAATTTGAGTCACTACAAAGACTAAAGTAAATTTCAAGCCATAAACAGGGTCCACCCTGGCTTTCTTAGAACTCACATATAAGAGAAAATCAAACAGTTCTGATGACATTGCTGAAATGCAAATAGTGGGGAAGAGATCATTTAAAAACACTTCTCTCGCTTTCTCTTTTTAAGCACTTCTCTTTTTTTTTCCCAATGATGAGCTGAGAAAGTGAGTGTATGTAATTCTCACCCAGAAAGTACTGAAAAGAAAGTAAAGTAATTAGGAGATTCTTACTTTTATTTATAATCATTTTAAAATGTGATAAATGCTATGTAAAATGATTTTCTTATTAATAATAATATTTTTAAATGAAAGTCACTTGGAGTTTATTATTGTATAATTATTGACTGGATAGTGTTGGGAACAAATATATACTCATTAAATGTTTATATTATAGAGATTTATTAATGAATTTGAGGAGGAAAATATGCGATTCGTTTAGACAAATAGTAAATCAGGCCAGAAAACTGAAAAATAATTATTCTGTTGAAATATATTAAACTCTTGATAATAATTCCACAATGTATAATTACAAAGGAATTTGATTTTAAAAGCTCATCATCTCTCAAAAGACCCTGCCACTTTAAGTATTCGGGAGGTTGGGCAGAAAAGAGTGGAAAAGCCTGCTCTAGAAAT
Organism: Cryptotis parvus; assembly: GCA_021461705.1. Lineage (NCBI taxonomy): Eukaryota > Metazoa > Chordata > Mammalia > Eulipotyphla > Soricidae > Cryptotis > Cryptotis parvus. The sequence goes on from JAJIBD010021814.1 coordinate 17,310, forward strand.
CAAGTGTTGAAGCCTGGGTTATGACTTAATACTGTTACCGAGTAATAAATAAGTTAATTCTTTAATCTTGCTACTGTATTATGTGGTTACTTGTAAATTAAAACATAAGAGCTATTTTTAGAGTTGGAGGGGATGACCAAATATTTGGAGACTGTTGCATTTGACTCAATAAAGCCTTGAAAACAATTACGGACTTGTTTTCTGTTAAATACTTAACATTCTCTTTATTCCAGAGTATAAGCTATATTCTTTTTTTAATATTTTATTATACCACCATGAGATATACAATTACAAAGATGTTCATAATGTCGGGACGCCGATGGGGTCCCCGACAGTGTCAGGACAGAAGTTCTCTTCTACCTCTGAGGACGCCGGGGGAACAGATGAAAACTCACAAGTCGGTGCAGTTCCCAAAAAGGCTTTTAATAGTACAAAAGCTCTTGACAACACTCCAATATAACGAACAAACTCTAGCTCTGGTCCGAACTTAGACCATACAAAAGAACCTAAGTCTCCCCACCAAAGAGAGAGGATCTCACCCGAGACGAGTCCTACCCAGAAGAAGGAGCAAAAGGCCAAAGAGCAAAAAGCCAAAAGCCAAAAGCCAATAGCCAAAAGTAAAAGGCCAAGTAGCCAAAAGTCACAGGAGCCAAAAGCCGAAAGCTGAGGGAGCCAAAAGCCAAAGGGGCCTCAAGTCAGTCCCTCCTTATATATACCAAAGTAATCCAGGGAGGGTCGTGTCAACAAAGAACTCTAAACAGAGTGTAGTGCCACACCCTATTGCAGGTATAAACAAAGATTATGCGGAGGACTAATCCCGAGATTATCTCTTATGTAAAACACTGGAGAGAGAGAGAGAGAGGGATGATATAAAGTAATACATCTTAATTTCATGAGCTTCATGTAATTTAGATGGTACCCACAAGGTCCTTCTTATTATTATCTGCACCAGGGTGATTCTGAGTATCTTGTTCTCGTGTACTGAAAGGGTCACACTCGCCTGCTTAGAGCAAACTAGTATGATCCTTCCTATAGTCTTCCTATAGTTTCAGCGTAGCCAGGATGGTAATCTCCTGGTAAATTCTAACTGTCCCATGCTGGGTGCAGTGGGTATAAAGAGGAGCTGCGCCCAATCTAGAAAACATAGAAGTCTTAGTAGATGTATAAGTCAGAAGTTATTCAATCAAGGTGACTTCTGTAACTGCCACACCCTCTAGCAGTGTTTACATAGAAGAGAGGTCTCATTAGAATGAACCTTGGCTTAAATAGATTAAGCTGTGAGTGGGCAAAACAACAAAGCTCCCAGATTAGCTAGATCTGTCATCCAACACATAAGATGTTCATATTTGAGTTTCGGTCATACAGTGTTCCAGCACCCATCCCTCCACCAGTGCCCATTTCCCACCACCAATGTCCCCGATTCCCTCCCCCTTTCCCCTAGCCTGCCTCTCTTTATCTCTTTCTCTTTCTCTCTCTCTCTCTTTCTCTCTCTTTCTCTTCCTTCCCTTACACATTGTGGATTACAATACATACATATACATAGAGGTTGTCATGTGTGTCTTTTTGCCTGTATTTAATGCTTAGTTCTAAATTGGTATTAGCACTTTTGACAATTATTAGCACATTGTTCCATTGTCTGTCATATTCCAGAATATAAACTATATTCTAATTTTAGGGAATAAACTGATACCCCGAAAGTGATACAGTGACTTTCTCAGTACTTTCTCAGTTTCTTTGACCAATATGAAAGTACAGTTCTTCAATGTAGACTAAATAATGTATATTCTTCAGTGTGTTGCATGATGCATTAATTTACTAGGGCTGTGTAATAAAGTGCTATATCGGTTATTGACACAGATTTCTACTCTAAAACTTATGGAGGCTTGAGGTCTGGCAATCGAGATCAGCAGTGCAGGCTCCAGTAAGAACTGTTAGGTGGGATCTGCTCACTATTCATCTCCTTGCTCCCATCAGTTGCTACCAGTCACTTCCGGTGTCCCTTGCCCTGTGGCCACATGACTCCAATTTCTGTGCCTGTTTTCTTCTCTGTATCACCACAAATCTTATACAAGGCACAGGTCCCTCTGGATTAAAATCCCACCATTCTTCAGTATGACCTCATCTTAACTAAATTCATCTGCAATAACCCTATTTCCAAATTAAGGTCACATTCTGAAATAGTGGGGTTCAGTATATCATTATTACTTTTGGATGCAATTCAACCCAGAATAAACAAACACCTATGGGTTATTAAAAATGAAACAAATGAACCACATGCTATAAAATCAGTAGTTTTCCTTTGGTATGTAAGTAATTGCAAAAAAAAGAGAAAAATAGAGTGATTGCAATCTTCTCAATAGCCATCATTCAGCAAAAGAAAATATTTCAAATTCATGGAAGCCAAAGTTAGGGAGGAAATGGAAGTTTCATGAAGTCCCCAGAACTGCACCAAATTGTATTCAGTATTTGTAAAAAGAACCTTGAAAAATTGTAAGCAGTAACTACCCCTATTAAATAAACAATTTAATTATTATTCGAGATGGGGATCTAACCCCATACATTTTCCCACAGACAAATCATCCTGAAAAGCACTCTCTACAAAATTGTATTCTGGAGAAGAAAAACCCCTCATTCTATCATCAGTGTCTGCTGATTTCAGTGAAGCACCAAGACACCCAAGCAGAGGGAAGGTAAGAGGTAGGGGCAGAAGGGCTGTCATTACCCAGCTGCATAGATTGTGTTATTGTGTCTGACCCTGAGTTCTGCATGGTCAACCACCTCTGCATTGAGTACCTTGGGGATAATTCATCATAAATGAAAGTGCTCTGGGTAAAGGTGGGGGAGGAGTCAGTGGTCATGGCTAGAGTTAGGATTTATGACATTATAATAAGTTAATTAACTGCTGCACTCATTGCTTTTTAAAGAATGAGAATAGCATCTAAATGCACATGCTTATTAGGAAAGATATCTTAAGGCGGACCAAGTGCTAGTTAGAGAAAGTGTCTTAGGAGGAATTAAAATACCAAGTTTTATTAGGTCTAGGCCTACACATTATTCATAAGAACTAGAAAAATTACAGGCTAATGGTGCCATAAAGATCTGATTTAGGTTACATTTATGGTATGTTCTGAAATTGCAGTTCAGAAACATTAGGACAATACAACACAAATCTGATTATTTTGTTCCAAAATTATCAATAAACTTGGATATTTGGAGAGTTTTTGAAACATAAATAAGAAGATAATAGACAGGGAAATTTTGGAGATTAAGTTTTTAATTATATTAATGCAGGCATAAAAAAGATAGATTCAAAAAACAATTTATTAAAAAAAAGCTTTAATAGAAACAATGATACATGAGGACCAGAGAGTGAGTAAACTGACTTCAGGTATTTGTCTTGCTCATAGCTGATCCTACCTAATACCTGGCAATGCCAAGAGTGACCACGAGGCAGAGATCCACAATGGGTGCTTCTATTCTGTTTTAAAGACTCAAAAACAATTTTAAATAATTAAAAGTATTTGGGGCCAGAGTAATAGTTCAGTGGATTGGGCATTTACTTTGCACGTAGCCAACCCAGGTTCAATCCCGAGCATCAATTATGGCCCTCCAAGCACAGCCAGGAGTAATTCTTGAGAGCAGGACCAGGACTAATCCCTGAACATCACAGGGTATGACCCAAAAAGCAAAAAAAAAAAAAAAAAAAAATTTCAAGAAGAAACTTAACCTAAGACTTACATTTACAACAAAAAATTTCAGAGAAGGGCCACCTGCCCCTCGAGGTGTTGCAGGTGTGGCTGCAGTGCCCAGCTGCATTGGCAGGTGGCAGACAGGGAGATAGGCTTGTCTACACCCCCCAGGGCTCTGACCTGTGGGCCCTGGATGGTGGATGGTCTGACATAGGGAAGAACAGTGTGCAGCCAACGCAAGAGTCTTGGATAATGAAGTAGGCTGGGACAGGTCCTTCCCAGGATCTTTCACATCTGTACAACATAATGATCATTGTAGTTGTAACAAACTGGCGAGGTTGATGGGGAATTAGGAACTATAATGTCACATTAGAAATCACTGCTGAAGCCGGATGGGACTCGCCCACCACGCTAGCCACCATTTTCATTGTCCAGACGCTGGGAGAATGTCCCACGACCAGAGGACCAGCAAAGCCGGTTCCGAGCCCAAGTAGGCGGCTCCAAGAGGCGGGAAGCACTGGGAAGTCGTCAGACGAAGGTGCGGTCACCCCTTCCCCCTCCATCGTGACTAGCCCGGTTTCCCGCCCAGGAGCCGCTGACGGGCCCGGCATCCAGAGTCTTGCAGACGGCTCGGGAGGCGGGAGCCTGGCTCGCGCCGGGCCTCAGCTGACTATGGAACCCCGAGGAGGGCAGATGGGCTTTGGGAGTGGGCCCGCCGCCTCCCGGAGGGTCCCCGGAAGCAGCCGGATGGGACTCCGCCCACCACGCTAGCCACCATTTTCACTGTCCAGACGCTGGGGAGAATGTCCCACGACCAGAGGACCAGCAAAGCCGGTTCGAGCCCAAGTAGGCGGCCCCAAGAGGCGGGAAGCACTGGGAAGTCAGCCAGACGGAGGTGCGGTCACCCCTTCCCCTCCATCGTGACTAGCCCGGTTTCCCCCGCCCAGGAGCCGCTGACGGGCCCGGCATCCAGAGTCTTGCAGACGGCTTGGGAGGCGGGAGCCTGGCTCGCGCCAGGCCTCAGCTGACTATGGAACCCCGAGGGAGGGCAGATGGGCTTTGGGAGGGGGCCCGCCGCCCCCGGAGGGTCCCGGAAGCAGCCGGATGGGACTCGCCCACCACGCTAGCCACCATTTTCATTGTCCAGACGCTGGGAGAATGTCCCACGACCAGAGGACCAGCAAAGCCGGTTTGAGCCCAGGTCGCGCGGCCGCTTGCTGCTGGCCACTAGGGTGGTGAAACAATGATGTTTTTTGGTACACTGCATTCTGCGAACAGCAGGAGGGTTTGCTGAGAGGGAGATATACAGAGGAAGGAGATGACATATAGAGCCCGCCCGGGTGATTGGGATTCGGGAGGGGGAGGGAGACAGGACGTTGGTGATGGGAGATGGGTTCGGGTGGAGGGTGCATCTTGGAACCCTGTGGAGCCAGGACTCCACATGGAGCATCCTTCAATTAAAAAAAAAAAAAAAAGGAGAAAAGGTGGAATAAATAAATAAATAAATAAATATCTGCAGGGCTAGCCACAATGTAAAAGAAAAAAGGGAGAGAGATGCAGAGATAGAGAGAAAAGAGAGGAAGCAGGGCTACCTGCTATTAAGGCAGCCTGGGGGTGAGTGGGAGGGGGTGGAGTACATTGGTGGTGGAAATGGGGTACTGGTGGAGGGGATGGGTGCTGGAATACTGTATTACCAAGAACCAATTGCACCTTTGTAATTGTATGTCTCACGGTGGTATAATAAAGAATAAAAAATTAAAAAAAAAATTTCAGAGAAAAACTATCACTTCTTAACAATATTCTTAAGACAAATAAAATGCTAACAGAAGTCAATGATATTATAAAATTAATCTTTTAAAATAATATCATAGGAATACACAGTCTAAAATTAGAAAATATATTCATATATACCAAAATATATTTAACTATAATCAAATAAATTTAGAAGATAATTATGTAAATACTAGTATATATTTTAGCATATTTAATTCAAACCATAAATCAACATTTCTTTTAATAACAATGCAATTAACATTAAAATACTAATAGATGAGATTATTATTAGTTTTCAAATTTATATTACTGATAATCAAGTTATCTGGATTTATTTTGTTTTTTAATATATCAGATGTTGGCCAAAAAGAATACATGTAATTTCTTTAATGTAATTTAAGAGTTTATTAGACAAAATTATAAACATTAGAAAGGTTGAGAAAATATCTGATGTAACTTGATTTATTTATTAATTTATTGGTTAGGAATTTGATTTTATTTATTAATTTATTGATCAAAGAACAATATATGATGCTGGGGATTAAACCCGAGTTGGCTTTAAAGTTGTTTGCAAGGGAAACACCTTACCTACTCTACTATCTCCCCAGCCTCAAGAAGTAACTTGATTTTAGAATACAGAAATTATAAATTTGGGGGGAAGAGAGGTCAGCGTGTAAGGCGTTTGCCTTTCATGTAGCTGACCCATGTTTGACCCTGACCCCATATATATTCTTCCAAACACCACCAGGAATGGCACCTGAGTGAGGGGCTGGGAGTAAGTACTGAGAACAACCAAGTATGCCCACACAAAACAATAATAATAAAATAAAATAGCTTTAGTTAAATTTATGAAAATTTAAATACAAATCCTAAGAAACCGTTTCTGGTATTTAATCAAATTATTCTAAAGTTGTTTGTAAAGCTTAAACAGAATAATGAATATCATAAAGAAGGGGTTAACTAACTTGATGAAATATTAAAACATAAGCAAGTAAGATAATTAGAAATCATTGGCATGTATAAAAATAGCAGCCCAACAGAAAACAGGCCACTCAAAATATACCCATTATCAATATATTGAATAATAAGACTTCCATGATACATGAAAGATAAGATTTTGACCAAAAAATAAGCATAGCTTATCTATATGTGTGATATATAATTTAATCTATTTTAAGCCTCCAAAGGAAGAAAGACTTCCTAAAGTTAAAAGAAAAAAAATCAGTTGGAAAGAGGAAAGGAACAGGAATTGGGAGGGGGGAGCCATGTAAAGCTTTTTATAAATTTCAAGAATTACTGAAAATCCATTTAAAAAAAAAGAATTACCGAAAGAAATAAAACTAAAACATTAGCAAAGTAAGAAGTAACTAGACAGCATAAAAAGTAAACTATTGCTTCAGGACTTAAACAATAAGCTAAGGGAAACACTGTGTAGATGGAGACAATATCCTTATTTTAGCTTTATATAGCTAATAAGGAAGTTATTTTTTATGGAGACACTCTGAGACACACAGTTACAAAGCTTTCATGAATGGTTTACGAACAAACAATGCTCCAACACCCATTCCTCCACCAAGTATACATTTCCCACCACCAATGTCCCCAGTATCTCTCCCACCAATCGATCCCTCAACCCACTCCTTGCCTGTCTCTACAGCAATTTTTCCTCCCTCCTCCTCCTCCTGCTCCTCCTGCTCCTCCTCCTCCTCCTCCTCCTCCTCTCTCCTCTCTCTCTCTCTCTCTCTCTCTCTCTCTCTCTCTCTCTCTTCCATGCCTTCTCACTCTTTTGGGCACTGTGGGTTGCAATACAGATACTAAGAGACCATCATGTTTGACAATGATGGTTGGAAGGGATCGCTCTGGAGGGGAGATGAAAGTGTGCTGAAAGTGAGTAAAGGACCAAGCTTAGAGAGAGTTTTATGTAGATAGATTGATACACATCCCCTACATTTGATAGGGCCACAACCTTCAAACACCAGCAAGGCCTGGTCGGGTGATGGGGACTAAGAAAAGGGTAAGGCACACCTACCAGCAGCAATCTGGCTACTGAGTGGTTAGCAAAAGGTAATCTCTCAAGGCTGAAGTAAACAACACACAAAAGTGGGGATTCAACTTCTACGGATTTTTACCCTACTTTCTCACAGTCTCTTCTTCACTCTCTGATCTTCTGAGAAGTCAGAAGACCAGCTCTTTTTAGCATTGTCTGAATTGTTCAACAACATGCTTGCCAAACAAAGTGCACATAGTAACTAACTGGCATGGGCAAGCAATTAGTTAATGAGAAAATAGTAATAACCGTATATAAAAAGAATTGCAGGGTCAGCTACTCATTTCATTCATTAGTCATAACGTCTTTTGTGAACATGGGGAACTTTCAAGGGATAAGATATTTTCAAAAGCCAAGATGCTATCAAGTCACCATCAGGTTGTTTTTCATTCCTAATATTCACCTATCATTTGCTCAGGCCATAAACTTCATCATCTATGGCTGACCAAGATCACTAGCAATTATCTAAACACTGGTGTTCTTTTGTTCCTGCTCTTATTTCTTCCTGGAATGTAGAGAAAATCTTGGGGGCTGGAGAGTCAATACAGTGGGTAGGGTACTTGCCTTGAAAGTGGATGACCTGGATTTGATCCCTGGCATCCCATATGGTCCCCAAACCCACCAGAAGTGATCCCAGAGAGCAAAGCCAGGAGAAGGAGGAGGAGGAGGAGAAGGAGGAGGAGAAGGAGAAGGAGAAGAAGTAGGAGAAGGAGAAAAAGATTATTATTATGATGATGATGATGATGATGAAGGAGAAGGAGGAGAAGGAGGAGGAGGAGAGGAGGAGAAGAAGATGGAGGAGGAGAAGAAGGAGGAGGAGGGAGGAGGAGATGGAGCAGAAGGAGGGAGGGGGAGCTTAGAGGAGGGATGAGAAGGATGAAGGAAGGAGGAGGATGGAGGAAGATGTGGAAAAGGACGAAGGAGGAGGAGGTGAAGGAGGAGGCCGAGGAGAAGGAGGGGTAGAAGAGGGGCAGGGGAGAGGGAGGAGGGAGGAAGGAGGAGAGAGGAGGGAGAAGTAGAAGAAGAAGAAGAAGATGATGATGATGATGATGATGAAGGAAGAAGAGAAGCAGAAGGAAGAGGAAGAGGAAGAGAAGGAGGAAGAGGAAGAGGAGGAAAAGGAGGAGAAGAATCTTATTTAATCTTTGTATCTTTAGAGTTTAGTTCAAATGTTCCTCCTCTATAAGACTCAAAACAGAATTAACCATAAATTCTGCATGTGTGTTGAGAACATGCTCTATGCACTCAGGGCTATGTCAGCAAACAGTTGAATTTTATCTACCTTCATGGACCTTACACCCTTTCCCATAGCACTTAGCTCTTGGGTTACAACTCCTTGAAGTTTCTCTAAATGATTCTCAGAATTATTAGAAATTGTTTACTCCAATCAGACTGTGAGATCTATGAAAGAAAAAAATACATCCTTCCCAATAAAACCAACCCTTCTAGTAGTTCATAATATTCCCTGAAAATTCAAGTCTTGTGAATATAAAGCAGTATTTTTAAATGCTTGTAAACAAAAAGGAGAATCACTTTCTATTTAAAAGACCACTGTAGCCCGAAGAGATAGTTCAATGGGTTGGGCACACATAGGAGGCTCAGGTCTCATACCTGGAAATACATGGTTCCCGGCACTACACCATAAGTGAGCACTGAGAGTCAGAAGTGACCCCCTGAGAGTCAGAAGTAACCCCCCCAAGCACTGCTGAGCATGGCTTCCAGAACAACAACAACAACATAATAATAATAATAATAATAATAATAATAATGATGCACAATGGCCCCTATGACTACAAAATGTTCAACTTTCTGTGGAAAGAAATATCAAGCTAAGGTAAGTTATAAAAAGTAATTAAGAAGTCAAAACTATTCATCACAATTTCTCAGTACTCAGTACTACATTGCTATATTCTGCTTTCCCTTAAAAAATGTGGCAAAAACACTGAAACATTAATCAATCCAGATATCTGCTAATCACTCTTACAGTTAATTTGAGCAACAGAGAGAGGAGTCAGTATTCTTAAATTAACCCTGAGGAGACATATTAGCATAGAAGCACAACACAAACCTGTTTTGACATCTGGAGTTCTGTGCCATAATTATACCCGAAGCACAAGTATGTTGGTCATGTTCTCTTAAATCGACTACAGAATCATTTCTTCTGATATCAAGTCTCAAAAGATTTCCATCACAGTATTATCCTGTGTAACCATAGCAAAGGTGTACAATTTGGGCTAGAAAAATAAAGTATTTGTAATTAAGACAGAAAGTGAGAACATTGGGTTAAAAACCTCATTCAGTGTTTCTCTGCTTATGATCTCCCAGAATGCTTTGAAGGGGTTGATTAAATGACTTAGCCAACTCTTTCTGTATCTCTCTTCCACTATGAACTGAAAATTCTCTAAAGCCAAGAAAACACAGAACTAGGGGCCAAAGAGATAGTATAAGGCTTACACTAGCCTTACATGTGGACTGATCACTGCAGTGGCACCTTCCACCACAACCTGGAGTAGCTCAAGCACTGCTGACCGGGCCCCAAAAACCAACAACAACAAAAAAGCAAGCAGGCACAGAACATGTATTTTATAGTGCCTTGAATATAAACTTGAATTTGGTTAAGTGTGGAGTAAACAATTTTTCACTCTTAGGACACATCTTATATTTTATAACACAACACTTGAATTTAAGCATATAGCTGGGCAATATTACAATGTTTAATGTTTGGTTTATACGCAGGGCCTAGTTCCTAGGGTGCCCAAGAAGTCTCTGGGCATTCACAATGGCCCTCTGCTATTTGGAACTGTGGGGGGGCAGCAGGACCACTCTTAGTACTTGGAGGACCAGCAATGACAGTAATTGAACATGGGGCCTTTACATATTCTCCAGCCCATTAAATTATCTCTCTGGTTCTTGACTGTTTGATTTTGAATCATCCATATGCAATCTATAATCCCAAACAGTAAATATAGATGAGAGGAGGGAAAGAAGTAGGAGGCCTAATAAAAGTGAGAATTCAGTAAATGGGTCTTCCCTTGGGCTAAAGTCTTTTATTTAGAGATCAATGTTAAAAGATTAACTAAAACTGACATAGTATAAGATATCTCATGCTGACTACTAGAACTAGAAAAAACAACTTATTTGTTGAGATAAAGACTAAAATCAATAAAATGTCCTTAAATAAAAATATTCAAAGGTAAAAATTGACCCACTGTTGGTAATAATCATTCATAACAGAAATCATTCAATTGCTCATTTTAAAAATGGTAATGTGAGTTCACATTGTAGTTGAAGAGTCTTCACTAGGAACATATATAAGACTTTGTCCCTGTCTACTCTTAGGAGGAAAAGAATAGGCATAAATAGAACTGTTGTTCTATTTATTTTAATAGAGCCTTATTTCAATAGACCTGCATATAAAGTTAACTTAGAGATATTTACATGTTATTATCCACACATATTTCTCTATTCAATATAATAAGGTCATAGCAGAAAAAATGATATTTTGTCATAAAATATTAGGAGTTGAAGAATTCACACAAATCATCCAATTCTCACAAAAGTTAAGAACATTGCTCAAAATTGCATGCTACTTAACAACAAATTTGAGACAAGCACCCAAGTTTCCAGTCCCTTTGGTTTCTCTGCTAACACCACACTCTAGGTATCTTTTTTTGAGAAGTAATACATTACCTATTTTATACAGAAGATAGAAACTCCTTCTAACATTAATGTGCCCAACTATGTAGGCTTTTGTCTTTCAACTGACTTTTAATACTTCTAACATAGTTATAGTCTAGTGACCCTAACAACAAAAAATGCACACCCCTTTATACATATTTTATAATTTGTTTTAAGTTGTACCCTATAGCGGGTCTAAGTTTTTCTCTGGTATCCTGATTTTTTAGTTATTAGCAGAAAACAACAGCAAGAGCAAAAATATAAGCTAGCAGTCCTTGATCTAGACCTGCTTAGTGTACCAAAGGAAAAATGCAGAGGACTGCAGGCACATGAAAACATGTCAATCAGATGTAATTGCTCTCCAAGAGAAACACTTTTCAGCAACTAAAAAAGAACTCGTCCTGAACACAAGGCTTTGTAGCAGCAACTAATCTACTAATGACAAGCTCAGTTTGTTATTCTCTCACTCGTTGTAGGAGATGCAACATTTGAAATATGACAGAAAAGGACAACTTGATCAAGTCATAGCTCTTAAACAATTATAAAAATGATATGTGCATGCATTTATATGTTATATATGTGTGGACATTTACATATGTATACATTTATTATGATAGCTCATTAGATCATTAATAGTTGCTAAAAATCAAAGTAGCTTTAAAGTATTTCATGGTTACTTACAACAGAGCATATCAGAAATTTAGCACATTAAAAAAATGGGCCTTCTGCTTTTTTGTTCAATAACTCCTAAGGACAATCAATACGTCGATTCTGCCTGAAGACAGCAAAACCCACATCGCAGGGGGCAGTATTTGAAAGCCATGTTTCACTGGATGCAAAAAAAGACCATTTTTAAATTCTTTCTGCATGTTTTTCTATTATTATATAGTCTACAGTCTACTTAAATGGAAACTTAATAATCCCTGCAACAAAGGACAGCTTCTAACTCCAGAAAAGGTCTTAGTCTCTCTATTGTGCTACTTCACTTATTGCTCTAAAACTGAGATGTCATTCTTTTTGTATATCAGGGTTGGGAATATTCACTAGAAGGCATAAAATTTTCTAAATTTAAGAAAAGAACAAAAAAAAATCCCATAGATGTCCCAGCTAAGAACAATATTGCAATCTCTACCAAATCTGGATGACACTCATTAAGATACAATCATTCTCTGAGATTCCATGTTCAGAAAAGTGCATTTTAAACTTGTGATGCAAAATTTTATTTTAGAATAACTTATTTCCAGTTTTAGTGAAACCATGCTAATTGAAAGAATACATAAAAATCAGAATCTATTGGAATTGGTCAGATGGGAAACTGAGGAAACAGGATGACTTTGCCTGGGGTTTACAGATTGTCTGTGCAACCTCTAACAGGCCACCTGGCAACCATGTCCTTTTGAACTGCTGATGGGAGTGTTTGGTTGATGCCATTGGTGGTGTGGGTAATGCACAGCCCAGATCCACCTTCAAGGAAGGAATTTTATACCAAGAGCTGATCACTGTCAGCAGATGGCCTTCAGTGTCAGCTCACATCTGATAACTGATTATTAAATTCTGGATATCTCAGCACACATGAGGAAAATTATTCCATTCTAGTTCTGGAACTCCCAATGAATGGACTTATGCAGAAAATAGGCCTGCATCACACCTGGTTTCTTCTGGAATCTTCTTTTTCTTGCCTTCAGGAAATCAAGGAAGCCTGTTTCCTTACCTTCCTTTCTGACTGATAGGACTTCATTAATAAATTTGACTCAGATACTTCACATTGGGGAACCCGGCCTGAGACAATAGGAATCTGACCTCGATTCTTAAAGTTTTGGATTCTATAAAATGGTGATCTCTAGGTTTCTAGGACTAAGTCTCACACTTAGCTTCACTTACAAGAGAAGCCCTGCACTTGGTAAAATAAGCATATTTTAAATATTAATAAAAATCACATATCTTCCCTTTTAGATATTACCATCATGTCACAGCCTACGTGTCATTAAAATAAATTCAGAGTAGGCAATAGAATTCAAACTCCCCTCTCCACAGCCCCAAGAAAGCCTACTCCTGAAGTCAAGTGGAAACTATGAGAATCCAGAAATGTCAAGCCTTCTCCAAATCAAATCATTTAAAATAGCCCACTTAAGATTCCTCATTACCATGACAACTATAAGGATAAAGTTTGTGAATAGTTTTCAAAATGCATAAAAGTTTGGAGAAGGAAGAATTTCAGAAATTAACTTTAATAAGTTATATTGATGTGAAGTTTTTGGTAGCTCACAATTGAAGGAGAGGACTCTGAAAGAACCATTCACACCAGAAAATAACACTGGCCTACTCCCAAGGGGAGAGAATAGTAGGATGGAACACTACAACAGCATTCACATCTCAGTGTATACTCGATGGCCAAAACTGTATGCAGGAGAATGGCACAAAAGCAATGCTCAGTCCTTGTGAATGTACCATGTTCTGATGTTTCTGATGTTTTCCTTTGTGCTGTCAAAGAAAACTTACTCTTAGATTTCTGATTCTACCTTCAAGAAAATGAAGTTGATGTATTTTATACCTAATGTCATTATGCTATTAATCAAATACTCTATGCACAAGCATTAAAGAAAAAAAATCTGTTGTAACCCCACAGGGATTGTAGTCATAATACCTTATAATTTGATCTACACACCTAATCTAGTTACTTGAATATTTTCTTCCATCAAATTATACAAATGTCAGATGATCTTTGTAAGGCAGGTCAGTACTGCTAACCAATTTTAGAAAATTGGAAGCCGAAATTATATTTAAATTACTTACCCAATAAACAGCTACTGGAGATGGGGTATTTCAGTCATCTCAAAATTCACAGACTGAAACCTAATATCCATTGGGATGGTATTTGGAGGTAGGGCCTGTGAGTAGTAATTCTGTTTGGAGGATCAACCATCATAGATGGGATGAGTGTCTTGATGAAAAAGAAAACAGAATAAGCCTTATCTTTTCTGCAGTGAAGGCACAAAGCAACCAAGAAACAAGTTCTCACCAGACACAAAAATGTCTAATGCATTAATCTTAGACTTCTTAAACCTTAGACTTCTTAGTCTCTGAAACTCTGAGAAAAAAATGTTATTCATCCTGTCCCTGTTATTTATTTTATAGCAACCCAACTGATCAAGAAAATAAGCAACTGAGATATGACAACCAAGATAACCAAGATTATCATTAAATCTTAATCATAAACTCATCGGTTTATAAGTAAACATACCATGGTTTCTTACCATCCTAGAGTTAAATTTAAGAAATTAGTACCTGATATATAAGGCACCAGTCCATTTCAAAATCCAGCACATATTCAGTATTATATGACAGTTGCCATTTCTATTTCTTGCACTCACACACACACACACACACACACACACACACACACAAACAAAAACACTGATGTTTTGGGAAAGTACTGAATAAATTGAATTATTTTCAGAATCATAACTACTTATTTGACCATCAAAGAGTGTAAAACTCGGGGCCAGAGCAATAGTCCAGCAGGTAGGTGTTTGCCTTGCATGCAGCCGAACCGGGATAGATCCCTGGCATTCCATATGGTCCCCCACACAGTGCCAGGAGTGATTCCTGAGCGCAGAGCCAGGAGTAGCCCTGAGCATCGCTGGATGTGACCCAAAAAGCAAAAAAAAAAAAAAGTGTAAAAGTCTTTATGTCCTACACCAGTGTTCACCCAAGACAAACTAACCTAGAACAATTTATCTTTTACTGTGACTGTGCCTTTTCCATACCCTATTGCCTTTTTGTTTTGTTTAGAGGCTACACCCAGTGGCACTCTGCAATGTGCACTCAAGGATCATTCCAGATGGGGCTGTGATACTATCTGAAGTGCTGAGGATTGAACTGTCTAGATCCCTATTGCCTCTCTTCCCCCCACTTTTTATTGAAACA
Source organism: Cryptotis parvus (assembly GCA_021461705.1). NCBI lineage: Eukaryota > Metazoa > Chordata > Mammalia > Eulipotyphla > Soricidae > Cryptotis > Cryptotis parvus. The sequence goes on from JAJIBD010021814.1 coordinate 32,424, forward strand.
CCGTGATTTACAAAGTAAAACGGTTTTCATAATACAGTTGATAGAAAAATTCATACTTCAACACCACTCCCACCACCAGTGTGTTCCCACCACCAAAAAACCTCATTTCCCACCCACCCCAATCCTCATGCCTGCTCCCTCAATTGGCACTAATTATATTGACCATTGGCACTTATGCCATCACATACATGGCAATGTTATTGACAAATCCATTTTTATTCCCTCTGATTGGTTATGGGAGAATCTGGCCAAATTCTGTTCTTGAATTTATTTTCTGAGTTTCTAGAACATGGTCGGTTACTACTAGTTTGATGTACTGCACAGCTGCTTGCAGCCACACGCCTCAGGGACAGCCAAATGGCAGCTCTTCCAGGTGTGTCTGTGTCTCTGCGTCATGGCTGACAGCCTGGAGGCAGTTCGTGGACGAGTCCACCAGGCCTCCCAGAAGGGACAGAGGCAAGGGAAGGGGACCCCAGCTCCATCTCCATAGAAGCGCAGTGACTTTAACTGCCAGGACCTGCATACCTGGGCTTGAAATCAGCTTCTCTCTTGGGTGGGGCTCTGATGAGCTGTGGAGTCTGGATATTAAAAATGACTGCACCTATCCTATTGCCTTTCCTTAATAAACAATATTGACCTACTTTTCAAAAGTAATTTACATAGTAGTTTTACAAACATGCATTTAGTCTCTCCTCAACACTGATCTTAAAACTTCAACGGCAAACATGTGTATATATTTCTTGCATATGCTATGATCATTTATATCTTTACTATTAGACATATTTATAAGAAGTCAGTAAGCATTTTGAGGCTCAAAATTCATTGTATATGATAACTTCAGAGCAATGTTCATAGGGGAATTAACACTTAAAAAGTATATCTGCCATTTGACCTGATAAACAATATGTACCTTTATACTATTATGAAATAAATTTAAGTCCTATTGATATAAAAATGAACTTTCTTCGTAATGTCATGAACTGAAAGAATTTGCTAAACAAACTTAAATATGGATTTCTGTCAGGGAGCTGCTGGGGTCCCCAACAATATCAGGACAGAAATTCTCTTCTTCCTCCAAGGCAGCCGGGAGAATGGATGAAAGCTCATGAGTCCGGCTTCATTAACTGGGCTATGTATTTTCCTTGCCCAGTAGAAGATACAACATATCTATGCCACAAGAAATCCATCATTTTACTCACAGGTCGGAGGCAGATGATCTCTGTCCTATGATAATCAGGCCAGATGATGTCCGTCAGGCCCACCCAGGGATGCCAAATGTTGGGGAGCCTCTGGGATCCCCAACAGTATTAGGACAGAAGTTCTCTTCTACCTCCGAGTCTGCCGGGGAATAGATGAAAACTCAGGAGTCCAACACAGTTGCAAAAAGGCTTTTAATGATACAAAAGCTCTACCACCGCAATCCAATATAATGAAAAGAACTCTAGCTCTGGTCAGAACTTAGACCATTCACTAGTGCTGCAGTACACCTAAAGGCCTAAAAGCCTCTGCATCTGCCCTGGATTGCCTCCTGCAAATGATTTGTAGATAAGGGGGGTAGTTGTTTTAAATGTGGCAGTTTATCTGAATATGTATTCTGTCCTGGCTGGTATAAATATTCTCCCATGCTATCACAATCATTGTGGGACTAGCTAGATCTTACCAGCATATTTGTCTGGCCATGTTGGATCTCTAAATAATTAGACCAGAGAGAAATGCTGTTTGCCTCCAAGCAAGCAAGCATGGCTCCCTGATAACTCAAAGGCAACTAAAATACACAACTACCATGAAGTAGACAAGACTTGTGAAGGCTTGGAGAAATATTTAACTGGCATTAGTATTAGTCTTTGGTACAGAGACATGCCATCTCAGAAACCCCCTTCTCTACCCTATAAAGGCATTTCCAGGCAGATCTTGGCTCAAGTACTAGCATATAATAGGGCCTAGGTGAGGTGCTGGGAGAAATTACCTAAGGGCATTTGACCCTTCCTGCTTCCCATAATAGTGGGAGGTCTGAGTTGCAGGGGTATAAAACCAGCCTGCTTCCTCTCTCTCTCTCTCTCTCTCTTTCTTTCTCTCACTCTCTTTGGTCTCTCTAATTATGAGCTTGCACCCTTCTTGGGAGTCTTGTCTTTGTCTCCTCTCTACAGGGCCTTTACACATGGTGGCCGCCATCGTGGCTGCATGTGGCTGGGGTTCTAGCCGGGAATCCTAAGCACCGGTTTTTTCTATTGCTGATTTGTATACCTGAACCTGTGATAAGTAAAGCCTTTTAAAACTGCATCGGATTCCTGAGTCTTCATCCATTCCCTACCGGCTTCAGAGGTAGAGGAGAACTTGCTTTCAGGCACTGTTGAGGACCCCGGCAGCATCCCCAACACACTAGAGCCCAAGTTTCCCACCAAAGAGAGGATCTCATCCTAGAAGAGTCCTACTCAAAATAAGGGGTGAGTGCCTCAAGTCAATCCCCTTATATACACCAAAGTAATCCTATCTGTGGACAGGGAGGGTTCTGTCAACAAAGAACCCTAAACAGCTTCTAGATAGTAGAAGAGTGTAGAAAGGTGGTGCCACACCCTATTATAGGTATAAACAAAGGGTTATGCCAAGGACTATCCCTTCTTCTGAGAATATCTCTTATGTAAAACACTGGAGAGAGAGGGGGGCTGGTATAAAGTAATACATCTTAATTTTATGGGCTTCATGTAATCTGGATGATACCCACAAGGTCCTTCTTATCTATTATAATAAATTAGCAATAATTTATTATTGCATATCTTGTTCTCCTTATACTGAAAGGGCCACACTTGCCTGCTTGAGGGCAAAATAGTATGATGCTTCCTATAATCTTAAACGATAGTCTCAACATAGCCAGGGTGGCTGTCTCCTGCCACAGTAAATTCTAACTGTCCCATGCTGGGTGCAGTGGGTATAAAGAAGAGCTGTGCCCAATCTAGATAACATAGAAGTCTTAGTAGATGTATAAGTCAGAAGTTATTCAGAGTCAAGGTGACTTCTGTAACTGCCACACCCTCTATCAGTGTTTACATAGAAGAGAGATCTCATTAGAATGAACCTTGGCTTAAGAACATGTAAGTAGAATAAGCTGTAAATGGGTAAAACAGCAAAGTTCCCAAGCTAGCTAAACCCATCATCCAACATTTAGTACCTCAAATGAATCAATACTCATGGCCATGTTTGTGTAGACAAAGACACTGTAATATAAATTTGGGGTGGGTGGGTCATAGCGAGTAAGATACTTGAATTCCTGGAATAAGGAAAGGACACGTAAATGAAGTCAATAGGGGGTCCTCAACTCTAAAATTAACAAAATGAACTTATATAAATATTTTTCTTATGTAAATATTTAAGTCAATTTTTCAAAATAATATTTTACAGCATGGCATAATTAGGTGTAAAAAGTGGGGGCAAATCTGTGGGACTTGCGTAATAATTATTATTAATATAATAATTATTACAATACTTCCCATCTTGACCACTAAACTTCAATGAACATCAGTGAGCTTAAATTCTTCAAGACTAAAGAAATCTCTGATAAATAAATTGTAAATTTTAAAAAATATATAGAGATGAAATTTATTAAAATATTTGATTGACATAGTCCCAAAAGAAAACAATAGAAGATAATATGGAAAAAAACACAATTATCAAAATAGTATTAAAAGATAATTTTCTGGTTTCAAATAACATGTTGTTTTCCGGTTGTAAAGTTCCTCTGATATAGGTAGAAGAAGAGAAGCAAACTCTGGGCCAAGAGGAATAGCACAGAGGCTTAGAATTTCTGTCTTGAAAGCTGATGGTCATAATTTGAACTCTCTGATGTCCAGTATGTACCAAGTGCATCCTGGTAGCTCTGTTGTTTTAGCCTGGAAGCATTTTTTCTGTGATCCCAGTGCCACAAATAATGCCTGGTCAAAGAACAGTCAGGGTGTATAAAACCCCAAAGGGTGGAGTCCTAATGAGCACTACTGCTGAGAGGATGGACATGCCCCAAGATAGAAGAAGTATGACCCAAGTGACCACTTGTGTGATAGCAACTCTGGCTAGCACTACTACAAGAGTGCATTCAACTAAAGGTATGACTCCCAGGGAGCATGTGTGCAATTATGGCTAATGTAGTGCTATAGTGAAAAGCACAACAACTGAAATATAAGAGCACAGTAAGGATCACATGCACTCCCAGTAACTTCCAAAAGAACAATGAAAGGAAGGGGGAGTATTAGAGGGAAATAATTATGTACTATAAATTAAAAAAAATCTTGGAGACTATGCTTATTGTATTATTTGAAAATTCTGAGGGAAAGTTTTTCAACTTAAAAATATATACTCAGCTAACTTTCAAATATAAAAGAAAGATACACACTCAGAATTTTTACCCGGGAGAGGGTGTGTCACAGTGGCAGAACATTTTACTATAAATTTACCTCTCACATACTCCCTTTTAAAAAAATTCTGCTTAAGGATACACTGGAGGAAAATAATAAAAATGCACACAAAAACTTATGAACTCCATAAAATTAGGTCCAACCAAGGGAAACAGTGAGAAGAATTCTGCAGATGATGGCTGCACATAAACTCATCCAGCTTGAAATAGAACAGAAGACCCTGCCAAATATCTTAGGGAAAGAAGGAAGATTGATAGAAGAGAATGAAGTTCAATTAAATTTGGGAAGGAAGAGAAATCAAATTAAGAATGAAAATAAAGGTAATTAAAATTTCAGGATACGTGCCAACTAGTAACTTTTCAAATATGTAGCAAAGTAGGCAAGAATTGAAGCAATTAATGATCCTGGATGAAAAGGATTCCATATATAAATATAGAAGGAAGAATTTTCTTCTTATGTTCTTGCTACAACTTCTTATACTCACTGGGTACTCTAAAGATTAAAATATAACTAAATCATTAAAATATAACTAGCTAAATCAATATGAAATGCAGCCATAATCATGCAAATACTGTCTACTGCCTTCTTACTTTCATATTCACCCAACAAATAAACAGTGGAATATCTGGTTGTAGACTTAAGACAAACTGTGTTGTTAACAGTCTAATAATGCTTTTAAAAATGTGAAGCTGACAGAAAAATAATTTGTTAAAATAGAGGGAAGGAGGAAAGATTGGAATAATGATAATAGTTTCTTCTTATAAACTTTGGGAGTCAAGAAAAATATAGAAGAAATTGATAAAGCAAGAAATAACATTTAAAAATACCATCTAAAGTTACAGGAATAAATAATGTAAGAACTAAAAATTTTATGTGTTTACATTTGGAGGAGAAGTGAGGTAATAAATGAGCCAGATCTCATCTTAAGTTTCAAAGAGCTAATAGTACCAAAAAGTATATGAATCCTGAAACATAAAAAGAAGAAAAAATATGCATTTTCTTTTCTTTTAAAAAAGAAGCACCAAAATAAAAATTGAATCAGTGAAGAAGATTCAGGTTTTGGATTGGGACTTAGGAAAGAGAGAGAATTTATGGGAGATCAATATATTTACATTTGTTGTCATGTGTCTATAGTCAATACAAAAAATGAAAAAATTTAATCAATAAAGTGTTAAATTCCAGAAGACAATAGCATGTATTTGGGGGCAAACTCACATTCTTACTTTCTTTTCCTCTTTTTCATCAGTTACCATGCACACCATCAACACCACAATTCTCCAGGGTCTAAATTCTTTGACTCAGAAGTGACTTCTAATTGGGAAACATGTAATGTCACTGTGACTTTCCTGAGCCTCGCTCACATTCTGCTTGTCTTCCCATCACTTTCAAAGGAATGTGAATACGAATGTGATAGACTGACATAGGCAGTTTTTAAAGAGCAAAAATAGCTTAGTGCTCTAAGCGATGATAGAATATTCTCCACTAGCATAAATCAGAAAGAGAAAAATTTTATTGCAAGTAACAGAATCCAAATTAACTAGCCAATAAGATAGAGAAATGACTGAGGGACTCCAGAAATGGACTCTAAAATGATTTCATTGCAGGAGGGGTACTAGCAGATATTTAAAAAAAAATAAAAGTCACTAATTTCAGCAATACCTGGGTTCCTTATCTCCCTCACTATCTGATTTTTCTATGCATATCAACTTTATCTCTTTAACGAAAACTAGTACCCTCCACACGTGACAAAAATAAAGTATGCATGGAAGTAGGCAGTTTTCAATCTTCACAGCACCCAGATTTTCATCACTTGATCACTTGAATCCCGTTTTCATCGATTTGCTCGAGCGGCGCCAGGAACATTTCCATTGAACCCTATCACGTGCCAATGTAGCCCAATGGCATCTGGTTGATTCAGGAATATGAAGAGCCTCAAACCGTTCCTTCAGGGTCTTAACAAGGAAGTCTGACCATCTTGTAGGTGGGCGGCCACGTGATCTTTTGACATCCCGTGGGATCCAGTCGGTAACAGCTCTAGTCCAGCGGTTGTCTCCAAATCGCATTACATGTCCAACCCATCTGATTTTCGATGCCTTGGCAAACGAGACAGCGCCCCCTGATTCTGGAATAGCGATGGAGGTCAGAACTCCGGATTCCTTCACTCACTTGAGTGAGACGTGATATTCCAAGCATAGCTCTTTCGATGCCTCTCTGGGAGACCCGAATAGCAGAAACCAGCTTTCCCCCATAGTGTGGCAGCTGTGCGCCGCAATTTACTTCCAAATTACCATAAATATTCTACCCACCCTCTGAGAGAGCCCCAAAAAGTAATGAGAATATAGCGCCCGCATGGCAGAGCCTGGCAAGCTGTCCGATGCGTGTTCGATATGCCAAATCCAGTAACAAAAAATGTTTATTTTCCTGACCCCAAAAGAGCCCTTAATATGGCAGCAGTAAGAAAGGCAAACAAGCAGTGCCTGATAAAATTTCACGGCTGTCCTAGGCTGCCAAAACGAAGAAGGACTAAAATGACTGTCTGTACTTTCAATGCACGTACGCTGGCATCGGAAGCATATATATTCACCCAGATTTTCATGTGAGAGAATATTTTAGGGTTTTAGCTTTTACATAGGAGAGTCTACTCAGAGTTATTTTGTTGTTTTTCTTTTAGGGCTACAACTGACTGTACTCAGGGATCACTCCTTGTGGTGCTCTAGGGATCATATGTGATGCCAGGAATCAAAACTGGATCATCCATGTGCAATTTAAATGCCCTGTTCTCTTTATTAGCACTTTGGTCCTGACACTTTTTAATTCTATGGATAAACACTATTTTATCCACTTGGGTTGGGTGTCCAGTTCTAGACAAACTAGCTATAACCAGAAATTCTGTGATTGAACAAATTATTATGTGTCACGTTCCTTCATCCTCACTAGCCACTCAATTGTCAAGAGCAAGAATCATGTAAGAACAAAGCAGCACTTGATGGAACTAACATAACTGGAACAATAAGACTTTAAAAGGAGCAAGATGCTAATCCAGATGGTATGATTTGGAGATGAAAATACTATGTATATAAAATAATGTTTGCTATATTGGAAATAAAACAATTTCAAAGAAATTATGTGAAATATAATAATTGCAAAAACATAACATATTTTTACATATAGTTTTTACCATATTGGTATTGTTATTGATAAGCAGTAAAGAATTAAGTCAACTTCATCTTTCAAAAAAGCCTATCACTGTAGAATGAATTATTGTTTATATAACTTTTGCCCATTACTCTCCTAGAATAAATTCAATTTCTCAAAGCTAGCAAAAATCTTTTAGAAAGTGGGTATATCTTTAAAACAGCTTAAATTGGGGACTGGAAACAGAGCACATGCTTTGCATGCAGAGGCCTGAATTTCATCCCAACTCTCTGTCTTGCTCTTGTTACCTCCAGGGAACACTCCTGAACACAGAGTTGGGAATAGCCAATTTCTGATATGCCCCCAACCAATAAATAAATAAAATTCTATTAGAGACATATTACAAGATAGAGATAGAAGACAATCAGAATAAAAGTAGTAATTAAAAACTAAAGCAATATAAATAATACAGACAATTTTCTTGTATGATACTAAAAGTAACCCAAAGAAAGGAGAAATTCACCCCAAATAATTTCAAGCAAAGTAATTATATTTAGACAGGTCAATCAGAATGAGTTCCTTGAAATAAGTAAACCTTTTAGAGACTTGTGGCCATCATTAGAGACTTGTGTCTATAATCTCTGAGCCAGAGATTTGAGAAACTTTTTCCATAACAAAAGCCAGATAAAAGCCTGAAGTTTACTGTGTTGTTCTGTACCTAGCAAGACTATTCAGTTCTGTTGCTGCTTGAAAGCAGTTACAGAAAATAGGTAAATGAATGAGTATGGTTGTGTGGCAATAAAACTTTATTTACAAAACCAGTGTAGGATACTGTCTCTTAGGCTATAATTTGATGACCCAAGATCTAACAAATATCATTCACTTCTATTTACTCTGTTGTTTTGTATACCCTATCTACTGCTTTTCTTCTCTTAAAGGACGAATACTATCAATGTCATCTTGCTAAAAGCTTTTACTCCCAAATTCCAGTTCAGGCCATGACAAGGTGGCTTATAGCAGACATCTCCCCTTCTGAGAACATCTATAAAAGCAAAATGAAGTATAAAACATTGTTATTTGAAGAAAATATACAGAAACCTAGATACTTAAGGAACAGACTCTAGAAAGAAAGAAAAATTCATTGAGGTGAGCTCCACATGTTCTTCAAGGTTTCACTCAGTGTATTTTCCAGTTCATAGCACAATTTACAGAAGCTGAACTAAAAAAACAATATAAAGCCTTGGTATTGTCACATATTTTCAAGGGCAAGTCTTCTGAGTCAGGACTTGAGGGTCCAATAAAACAAGGAAGATTGCTGCACAGTCTTCTGCATAGTTAATGCTCTTAAAATGTTTCCCAAATCCCAGGTTGTGAAAGAGATTCAGAAACCAACTTCTTGGCTTAAATGCCGGACCCTCTTCAAGCTTCAGCCATCACAGAAACATTTACAAGGCAAGTTGATAGCTAAAAGCAAAAATACATTGTCTTCAACTTCAACATACTTACTGATTAGACTATATCTAATATCAGCAAGTAACATGGCTTTAAAATAAAACCACACAAAGTTAGTACAGTATAATGAAACACAGACACTGGTCAAATACCAAAATCTTTAGCATTCTGTACTTTAATCCTTTCTATTGATTAAAGGGGGTCTCCAAAGCAGTTCCCCACCCCATCCCATCCCACTCTCCATCGACCCCCACCCACCACAGTAGTTCTTGGCCAACCAGAACTACAAAATGAGAGAGACGGAGGATACTATTACCCTGGCTGTACTCAGAGGCCTCCAGGGCTTCATCCAGTGATGCTCAGGGGAACATGGTGTACCAGGGATGGAATCAGAGTCAGTCATATTCAAGTGTGAGCCTTAACCTCTGTACTGTCTCTCCAGCCCCAGCCTGTATTCCTTAAGCCACTGTGCTTTTAATTCCATCAAAGTCTGTCAGTTTCTAGATGTGCCCAATTAATCTTTTTTAAATCCTTTTTCTATAGATCAACTTCCTTGTCTATTTACAAAAAACACATTAAGATCAATCTTATCTTGCAAATCCTAAAAACCATGACAATCTAGTTGTCTAGAAAACAATCATGGTTGAGTAGAAGTAACAAGCACTATACACTATACACATCTGTGTTTGTAATCTCACATAAGAATGCCTCAACATGCTTTTTGACATCAGTCTTTTAAAAACTGTCAGTGTACAATTCCACATTTGTTATTCGACTTAAGCATCTTCTCAAGTAATATAAAAAAAGAATAAGTGTATTGCTTTTGCATGAATACAAACTCATGATGCAACATTTTAATGTTATAGAATTTTATTTAAAAACCTTAATTCACTTGATATCTACCATTCAGTAACAATCATACTTATAGCCTTAAAAATATTGAAAGAGATGGGTAGAAACATGATGTTAAAAACAGAAAAGTGAAATACTCAAAGACCTTCAATCATCAATCTCTACTTTCATGTTACTTAATAAGGGGAACTTTGAATATGTGATTAAGGTTAATAGAACACAATGGACTGTGCCATGAGCTATTGGCACTGTGATGGTGGGCATGGAGTGGTAGCATTGTACCTTTGATCATTTATACTCTTGAAAAATAAATGCCACTTCTTCAATTTAAAAAATTATAAACAATTTATAATTGTTTATAATTATAATTAAAAAATTATAAATCTTGATGTGGGGAAGCTTATCCTGGCTTCTCTTGGTGAGGCTGATCTAAATGGGTGGTCTTTAAAAGCAGTGAGATTTTTTGAGGTATAGGTCACTCTACACTACTCATTTTTTTGTTGTTTGATTTTGTTTCTGGGACAATCTTGGCTTACTAGAAGCTCTGCACTAAGAGATTACACCAGGCAAGGTTGTAAAGTCAGATGGGGTGCCAGGATGAAACCCTAGTTGGCCACTTGCAAGGTCAGTGGCCTACAAGTTGTACCATCACTTCAGACCCATTAGTACTCATTTTCTAAATTCAACTTTCTTAAATGAAAGAATGTGTTATAAATGGGAAAGGGTTCAGTCAAAGCAGCGAATAATGTTTGTGAGACAGATTTTTTTAATCTTAATAAGTCTGCTATTGCCTAGTGGAAAATAGCTTGCCTAGAGGTAAAAAGGTGCATTTCTTTCCTTTGAATCTCTTTTATCACTGCGTCACTTGTCTTTCCATTGTTCATCGATTTGCTCAAGCGGGTGCCTTAATGTCTCCATTCATTGGGAATGAGGTCCATTATTGTTACTGTTTTGGGCATATCAAATACACCTCGGCACAGGTAGATTGCCAGATTCTGCTGTGGCTCTGGGTTCATCCCAGGTGGCCCAGTCTTTTTCTTTTCCAATGGTCCTACATTTAAGTCAAGTTTCTGAATCGCTTTCACAACCCGGAATTTGGGAAACATTTTAAGAGCATAGAAAAACACCATCAACCATCCAGGGCCCACAGGGCAGAGCCCTGGGTGTAAACGAGCCTGTCTCTTGTCTGCCACCTGCTGATGCAGCTGAGCACTGCAGCTATACCTGTAATACCTCGAGGGGCAGGGCTTCCCTTCCCTTTCAAACATTTTTAAAATAGTACATTTAAAAAAATTCTTATAATTTACTTTATCATATATGATGATATTATAACTGATAATGAAAAAACATGATTGTTTTCTGCTCACTGAATAATTAAAAGATGAATGTTCAGATTGTGCATGTTTCTTAAGCTACAATGTGCATCATTTATCACACTTTGGACCACATCTCTTCAAGTAACAATTCCTAGTTATAAAACATTTATTTTTAAATAAAAGATGATTTGGAGACTAGGGAGATTGTACTGGGTTATTTTTCATTTGAATAGCCCTGATTCTATTCCTCCATTACATATGGTATCCTGAGCACCACAAGGAGTGATTCCTGAGCACAGAGTCAGAGTAGCCCTTGAGCACCATCAGATGTGGACCAACAACTCCTCCCCAAAGATGTTTCACTGACATGCTATCACCCTACGTAACAACCTGCAGTACTGAAGTATTCAACTATGTTTCTACAGAGCTACCTTCTACTTCTTTCTTGGCATAACCTAGGCATAAGTGTTATCTCTAAAAAAATATATTTAGGCTAAATCCCTTCATATTAGAGACACACTTTGGGGAAAATTATCTTTTCCTTATGGTTCAAGGTGGCATAAATGATGTCACAGTCTTCTTGAAATTTCCAGGTTCCAAAACAGTAACTATGCCTACTTATGTAGGTTTTCAGTTATAGTTAATATTTTTCTTTCCTTTTAAATGAAGCAGTACCGTGGTTTACATATTAATAGTTTTCTATTGTAAATTTTGATGTAAATCAATAATGAAAGCTGCTTTTATAAAGTAATTTTAACCTTCAATCATAGATAATTTATATTAAATGAAACCCTAACTCACTGGTTATGAAATTGAAGTTATGAAATTGAAGTAGAAATTGAACATAGTAGATAATTTGATCATGATAACAGTGATTAAGAGTATTGATCACTTGATCATTTGACATCCCATTATTCATTGATTTGCTCGAGCGGGCACCAGTAATATTTCCATTTGACCCTATCACGTGCCAGTGTAGCCCAATGGCATCTGGTTGCTTCAGGAATACAAAGAGCCTCAAACCGTTCATTCGGGTCTTGACAAAGAAGTCTGACCATCTTATAGGTGGGCAGTCACATGATATTTTGACATCCCGTGGGATACAGTCGGTAATGGCTCTAGTCCAGCAGTCATCTCCAAATCGCATTACATGTCCAACCCATCTGATTTTCGATGCCTTGTCAAACGAGACAGCATCACTAACTCTGGAACAGTGATGGAGGTCAGCGCTCCAGATTCCTTCTTTCACTTGAGTGAGGTGTGATATTCCAAGCATAGCTCTTCGATTCCTCTCTGGGAGACCCAAATAGCATTCTCATCCTGCTTTCGTAGGACCCAGGTCTCTGAGGTGTATGTTAACGCAGGGAGAATGGTGGAGTTGAAGAGATGTGCCCAGAGTGGGAGGTTTTTTATCTTTTTAGCTATTTCTTTGATGCTTTACTAGACAGTTTTTTAAGTATCATATTCAGGATCACTTACATCACTTGTCTTCCCGTTGTTCATCAATTTGCTCCATTGGACACCAGTAATGTCTCCATACGTCCTGCCATGTGCTAGTGTATCCCAAGGGCATCTGCTTGCTCCAGAAAGATGCAGAGCCTTAGGTAAGACAGAGAAGGGAACAGTGTGCCAATAATTGTCAAAAATGCTATTACCACATAGAACTTAGTATTAAATACAGGCAAAAAGATACACATGATAACCTCTAAGTATATGTATTACAATCCCAAATAAGCACGAGAAGGAAGAGAGAAAGAGAGAGAGAAAGAGTAAGAGAGAAAAGAGATAAAGAGCCTGCCATAGAGGCAGACTAGGGAGGGGAGGGAATTGGGGATATTGGTGGTGGGAAATGGGCACTTGTGGAGGGATGGGTGCTGAAACACTGTATGGTAGAAACCCAAACATGAACATTTTTGTAATTGTTTATCTCATGGTGGTATAATAAAATATATTTTAAAAAAAGATTATATTCTTCTGATAAAAAAAACTGTCAGGTCGTGAGAATGAGGTCTATAATTGTTACTGGTTTTTGGCATATCAAATACAACATAGGAAGCTTGCTAGGCTCTGCTGTGTGGGTGGGATATCTCAGTAGTTGACTCTCAGTTCATGCATCATATTCAGGATACAGTACTTTTTACTCTGAAGAATGATATGTGAGTTTAGAGAACATTGCTTAGTAAGTAATAAAGCACTTGCCTTGCAAGTATAAGGCCCAGGATTTAACTGATTGTTGTCAGGGAGCTGCTGGGGCCCCCAATGATATCAGGGAATGAGTTCCCTTCTACCTCCAAAGCCGGTGGGGAATGTATGAAAACTCAGGAGTTCAGTGCAATTTTTAAAAGGCTTTACTCTCACAAGTTCTGGTGTACAATCCAGTAACAGGAAAACCCTGGACTTTAGGTCTCTAGCTGGGCCCTAGTTATGTGTAGGTTTAGAACCCTAGGCTAAGATGGCCGCTACCACGTGCTAAGCCAAACAGGGAAGAGAACAGAGAGGCAGAGAGGAGAGGCAGAGAGCAAAGAGAAGCCAAAATGGCCAAAAAGCCCTTTCTCCTATCTCCCAGTTTATTTTATAGATAGAAGCCTGCCAATACCTTCCAGCCCAGCCCATTAGGGGCTGGGTTATCTAGAGATGAAGCCAAGTAAATGACCCTATTGAAATGCAGATCTTCAAGTGGTCCCTATGACTCAAGCTTCACAAATACCATAGCTGACTTCCTAAGATAAAATCTCCCTAGCAGAGTTGGGAGGGGCTACATCTCTGAACCAGAAAGCATTCAGAATGTAATTTGTAGAGAACAGCATTAATACTTCTTACATGAATATATAGCTAGTTGATTCCAGACTCTAGATTCCACAAAGGTCCAAAATCTGTCAGAACAATTCACTTTCGCATTACCTTTAGAATCAGAGACACATCAGTTTTCCTGGAGGCACACTGGCATGTCTTGTCCCTTGCAGGGACCCATGGCAGTAGGGAAGAATTTTGAACTGGGGCAAGCAAGTTTCATAATATTCATGATTAAAAGATTTATGCCCTATAAAATATGAAATCAGTCCAATGATGCCCAAGCTCCCATTGTGTCTGTTCTGGAGATTCCCTAAAGGCAGGGAGTAGCTCTTCAGATAAGCTAAGTGTAGCCTGAGCCTAAGGCTCAGAGAGCATGTCACTCAACAGATTGTAGTTCATGGTCTCCCCAGAACCCAATGAATAACCTCTAAGCAATGAGCCCAGAACTGGCCTTGAGCATAGTCGAGTGTGACCCAAAACAAAAGAAGATGTGTTGAGGAAAAATTGTTGAAATAGACCAGTTTAGCTTTAGGCTGATTTAACTGAATTTAACTTTTTTAAACAGCAGATAGATCCTTGACAGTATTCTTAAGAAATTTTGGTATAATGTCACACTAGAACTCACTATTGAATATACACATAGAGACTTACATCATAAACTGCAAATATCTGTAGGGCAAGTCACAAATTGTAAGAGAAGAGAGAAAGAAATGCTGAGACAGAGAGAGAGAAAGAGACAGAGACAGAGATAGAGTGAGTGAGAGAAAGAGAAAGAAAAGGTGCCTGCTATAGGGGCATGCCAGGGTTGGGTAGAAGGGAGTGTGGGGACATTGGTGGTGAGAATAGGGCACTGGTGGAGGGCTGGGTGCTGGAACACTGTATGATAGGAACCCAACTATGAACATATTTGTAATTGTATATCTCAAGGTGGAATAATAAAATTTTTTTAAAAAAGAAAAAAGTAATTTTGATAGTCTTCACTAAATGCATGAAGAACTTAAGTTCCATAAAGTTTTATAAGTTTCAATTCCAGTTCATTCTGTTAAATAAGTGTGTGAGTAAGCCTATATTTAAGCCTTCTTTATATCATTTATCCAGTTTATTTTTTAGAAATTAATAATTTCTTTATGTTGAATAATCACTGAAGCAAATTGTCCTCTACATAAAAACCACTGCAAAGATAATAATTCTACATTAAATGGGCTGAGCATTGACTTTGATGTTGTACAGACTGAAGTAAGTTCAATCTGGAGCATGATGAAACTTTCATCAGGGGTGAACTGTGCTTAATGTTTAGGTTTTCAAATTCTTAACTTTCCACTGAATTTATATTAACCTATGTGCACTCAAAATTTACTTTGATCTTCTAGCCATACACTCAAAAGAGTTTCCATCAATCACACTTTTTCATCTCTTGCTAATTATAGTTGAATATATACTAGCTTTACACATTATGACTCACTCTGCATTTCAGAAAGTTTCACTGTCAAATGACTAATTTACAATGAACAATACTTACCATTGTCTTATCCCTTTCCATTTTCTAAATTAAACTGTTTATGTTATAACCTATGCCTTTTCTTACTGGAATTTCAAACATTCATATTATTCTCATGTTAGGTTAAACCTAAAAGTGCTCAGAATTGAACAAAAGGGCAATCAGTACTTAGGTTTATACAAATGATAATGGCTAAGTAAGAGTATGATTCTAGCCAATAGCACACCTGTTGATTTGAGATAGCATGCTCAACCTCACAGTTTTCTTATTCAAAAATGTGTGAATTTTTTGGGCCACTTTAAGCATCAAAAAGCAACTTTAGCATTGTTGTTAAATTACCAACTAATTTAATAATGTTGCTTTTGGGGATCAGTCCTTTCAATTAGAAACATAGGCAAGTATTGTTGACTATGTTCCTAAAAGGACTAGAGTATTTGACTTAAAAGTGGAGACAATTTACATTACACGAATTCTCTTTTGCATCTCTATTTTCACATAAGGAAAATCTTGACCTTCCATCCTAAGAGAACAAGTCTTATGAGTATCAAATTCTACATGATGTAGTAGTGTCTTCTTTAAAAGTTTAGAGGTTAAATTAAACAAAATAATAAAGAAATAATAAAATAAAATGCTAGGGATTTACTGGCAAATGCTCTTAAAGTTAAGCAATGACTTGATAAGTCTTTTACTCCTATCTACTTATGAAGAATATTAAAGGAGCTTCTCTTGGCATCATGGAGAAGGTAAAAAGACTATTATTCATTCATTTCCAACTTGCCAAACTCTTAAACCTGTAAATTTAAACTATGAACTCCCCATTCTTCCCCTTCCAAGCTTAACACTTCATATAGGTATAAAGCACATAGTAGAATATTTTTTTGTCATAAAAGACCACTATTTGATGTTTGTAGGTACCATGTAATAAAATGGCACCAAAATCTGATCATTCTCTTTGCTCTTAAGTGTGATTTTATCGTCCTTAGTCCAAGGCCAATGTGTGGTCAAAAAATTAACAAGAGTCTATTTGTCACCAGAATTTATATGGAACATCCTTAAAAATTTCACAGAACTAGTTTCCGATGGTTTCATCACAGTCATTAGAGACCAAAAGATGTGTATCATGACTTCCATTTAATCTTTCTCAAATATGCTGTTCCAAATGAAATTCTATGATTTTTCTAAAAGGAAAAAATATGAAGCATGGTATGATTGCTATTATTCAGGGTATCATTGAAATACATTTAACTAGGCATCTACTGTTTAGGGAATTTGCAGTGATTGAGTTCCAGTTCATTACTTTCAGGGCTGCAAAGCTATTGTCAGGGCCTCAAAATCAGTGAGATGGCCTCAACCCAGGTCAGAGAGGCTACAATAGCACAAAGGCAATTATGCTGCAAGAAAAATGTTGTCCACTAATCAGCTGGCAATCAATTACTAAGAAGAGAAGATAACCCTCTCCCCACTCAAGCTCTTCAGTATTAATAGTGCCATCGTGTAATTACTTTCGGCTTGGGCAGGTGCATGAAAGGACAGACTCTATAGCACACTGCATTGAAGATTAATGAGTTCTGTCAATTTGCCCAGCAGACATCTGATTCTCTAGCTTTCTGTAGCTGCTAGTTTTACACATGCCTCTGGGTCCCCCAATAAAAAAATTAGCTAGTAATTTAAATACATTCACTAAGCATATACCTTTAAGGAAAGGGGAAAATGTCCCAATTTTGTAATGAAGTATAAACCAAAATTACTCTTTATTTGAACATTAATATAGTGAGTAGTTCATAATAGCAGTATTCTTTTCATCATGCTTATTTTCAGTTGTTCCAATTAGTGATGCCCAGGATTCACAGGCAATATAAGCGCCTCTAAGTGTGTTCATAGAAACCTAACACCCGTGATTGTTTCCATTCTTCTAGCTGGCCCAGAAGCTGAAAAGGGAAAACCTATGAGAGTTCCAGTAAATAATAGAACTATTTTTAAAAACTCCTACAACAAATAGCATGACTAAGGAAAAGATTTTCAACCCACTGCTTTTTCTGGGCAAAAGCCACTGGGACATTCTCCCATGCCCCCACTCTAAAGGAAAAGGCAGCGGCTCCTCCAGAGCCTGGTCTCTCAGGTCTATACATCGTGTCAGAACAGGAATTGCCTATAAACTGAAATGAATATCAGGAAATTTGCTGTTGCTCTAAATTGATATTTTATAGCCCAACTACTATAAAATCTCATAATCTTTAAATACACGAGGTCAATGTACTAAATGGCTATTTTACGATGCTACCTAAAGGCTCCGATTTGTTTCTCATGAAGAACTAAGTCTTCCTAGTTCATGGCTCACTCACTCTGGTGCTCAATTGCTCTTTCAGTGAATGTCTGGATAAAAGAAGAAAAAACTCTGAAACACTATTTGCTCCTTTACCTTTCTGTCTACTTTTAATGTTAGAATTAACCATTCATGAAGTTTTTTTCCAGACTAATGTATTGAATATTAGACTTTTCTATTTATTCCTTTTTTTATTTCTTCTGAAATAATGACATCAATTATTTTAACTAAAATGAGGATAACAAAATCAAAGAGAAAGTAAATAGATATTTAAAAGTAGCCTATACATACTTTGACTTTCACATAAGTATATTTATGCATACCCAAATATTTTAGTTGTTTTTTATTGATTCATGTTCATTGGATGATTCCATTTAAATACATTTAATTTAAAGAAGTCACTTTCAAAGATAGCAATACCTGTGCTTCTTTGAAAGAAAAACTAAAATCTCTTGCTTCTAAAGTTACTAATCTTCAAAGTTGGAAATATCTTGAAATCCACATCAGGAGACTCTTCATCATAAGGAGATGAAAGCCATACTATGAAAGCCATCACCTTAGATGACTCAATGGGGCTAATACCACTGCACCCTCACATAAAAAAGATTGCATATCGACTTGAATTTTCCTCCTTAGAAAAAAATTTACCTGTGTTTATATTTTAATTCATCCATTAGTAGAAAAAGATATTATTTTTCCAAGTATATATTTTCTCCTAATGAAGACCCTCATAGGCATTCCATGTGGATCAATTATAAGATCATCCATCCCAGAGTGGAGAGCTGTTTTGTGGTTGTTGTTATCGTTGTATTTTAAGAACATAATTCTGGGAATCCAACCTAGATGTGTAATAACCCCAGCCACCTTCTATAGAATCACAACAGGTGTCAAAGACAGGATTAATTTGAATCACTTGATCACTTGATCACTTGAATCCCATTATTCATCGATTTGCTCGAGCGGGTGCCAGTAACATTTCCATTGGACCCTATCACGTGCCAATGTAGCCCAATGGCATCTGGTTGATTCAGGAATAGGAAGAGCCTCAAACCGTTCCTTCAGGGTCTTGACAAGGAAGTCTGACCATCTTGTAGGTGGGCGGCCACGTGATCTTTTGACATCCCGTGGGATCCAGTCGGTAACAGCTCTAGTCCAGCGGTTATCTGCAAATCGCATTACATGTCCAGCCCATCTGATTTTCGATGCCTTGGCAAACGAGACAGCATCCCTGGTTCTGGAATGGCGACGGAGGTCAGAACTCCGATTCCTTCTCTCACTTGAGTGAGGCGTGATATTCCAAGCATAGCTCTTTCGATTCCTCTCTGGGAGACCCGAATAGCATTCTCATCCTGCTTTCCTAGGGCTCAGGTCTCTGAGGCATATGTTAATGCAGGGAGAACGGTGGAGTCAAAGAGATGTGCCTGGAGCCGGAGGTTCTTTGTCCTTTTAGCTATTTCTTCAATGCCTTTGAAGGCATTCCATGCCGCTCTCTTCCTCCTGGCGCAGCTCAGGTTTTAGGTCGTTCATCATGTTGATTTCTCGACCTAGGTACACATAACTGCTGCATTCAGAGATGTTTGTTCCATTGAGAGTGAATGGGGCCTCTGGAACTAGTTCATTCTTCATGAACATTGTTTTGTTTAGATTCAGCTATAGACCTGTCTTTCCACATTCTCAGTTGAAGTCAGCCAGCATTTGTGCCGCTTGGCTAATGTTTGATGTTATTAGAATGATGTCATCAGCGAAGCGGAGGTGGTGTAGATGACGACCATCTATCTTTACTCCCATTTCTTCCCATTCTAATTGTCGCATGATGTTCTCGAGGGTGGCGATTTGAATCATCAATCCAAATATATGGACATAAAGTGTGAGAACCACAGCCAGGCATGTGAGCAACACTCCACAACCCCTATCATCAAAACAGCAACAACAGCATCAATAATAATGAAGGGAAAGGGGAGGGAAGAAGGTAGTATTAAAAAAAGTGAAGTACTATAAATATGTATGTATGTATATTTACTTGGTACTTAAATGTCTTTCTGATTACTGAATTCTAGTCATTATCAACTGATAACTTTAGAGATATTTAAAGTTTTAAATTTATTGGATCATCTGCTCAGGAAATAGTGTACATTAAACAGATGAACAAGGAAAGTTGTCTATACACAATACTAATACTCTGCTTCAAAGGAAACCTATGTTTATCATTCTCTTAGAATTACTATAACATGGTTGAATTTTGTATTGTCTAATTTCAAAAGGTAGTTTATTGTTATTATTAAATGAAAAAAGATAACTTTGGGGCCAGAAAGATGGAGTAAGATACTTGCCTTCCATACAGTCAACCCAGGTTTTATCCCATATGATCTCCCAAGAAATGCCTGGCATAATCCCTGAGCACTTAGCCAATAGTAATTCCTAAGCACAGTCAAGTATGTCCCAAAGCAAAATAAATTAATAAATTAACAAAATTCTTTCTAACAAAAGAGGGGGAAAAGATAAGATCAAAGCATTTAGACCAAGGAAGTACAAGCAAAAGAAAGGTTATATATAGGACAGGGTACTTTCCTATTGATGAGTCCTGAAGAATTAGTCATCCTCAGGTAGGTACTGCCTTAGCTGGATAGGTTGCATGGGGCAACCTAGTACAAGTTTTTCTTCTATACATACTACACAAGGAGATGCTGCATATAGAAATTCATTTAATGCATGATATAGAGGTAAACCTGGGTCATCTTTAACAGGATTTATCTGTGAAATCACATACCTCCCATCTTCTTTCATTCAGGAAATATGCCTTGCCATAGAATGACAGAAAAAAACTACTTTTTTGTTTATATGTAAAACTTACACTCTGTTCTGAAATCCCCTTACAAAACTTATCTGATGGTGCTTGTGAAAGTATAAATTCACAAAGCAGGACACACAACTTTGACCCTCAAAACAATTATTTTCAATCTCCAATCTCTAGCGACAGCCTCTGCCAGTACTTCAAATATGAAACCATGAAATTTTGTAATATATAATTTTACATTTTTAATTTATAATAAGGTCTAAAAGCTTTCTGAACTATTATAATTGATACATTTAAAAACTAAAACAGTGTTCACTAAAGTTAGGTACCATTCCAACTTAAGCTTTTAAAACTTTACAATAACTCTGTAAAGGTAGGTGCAATTATTACCCCCTTTTTACAAAAAGTAATCTAATGTTCAAAAAGTTTGTCAATTTTTACATCTATCACTATCACTATCTTCCCATTAATCATCTATTTGCTAGAGCGGGCACCAGTAATATCTCCATATGTCCTGTCTCATGCTAGTTGAACCCAAAGGCATCCGCTTACTCCAGGAACATAAAGAGCCTCAAACCATTATATTAGGTCCACGGGAATGACCTAATATAAATGTTACTGGTATTTGGCATATCAAATACTACACGAGCAGCTTGCCAGGCTTGCCGTGCGGGTGGGATACTGTTGTAGTCACCTCTGAATAAAGCATTTATTGATGAACTGCACAGCCACTAGCGGCCCAGCGAGCCGGGCTGTGATAGTCTGGTCTGCTGGGTGGAGTTGTGACGAGAAAGAAGTCGGATGTGGAAAATGGAGGGCCCCATGGAGTAGGGGAGGGTGGTCTGGCTTGTTGTTAGGCTCTGCTGAGGTGGCAGGCCAGGGCTAGAAACTGCCATGTCTCCGGGGCACCTCATGAGCAGCTGGGCACAGGGAGAGCAAGTAGCAGCTCTGCCCCATGCCTGAGAGTCTCTGGTTCAGCATACCTGGGCCGGATTGAAAAAAAAACTGCTGCAGGGTGGCTGTCTATGATTCGGGCTGTGATAGTCTGGTCTGCTGGGGAAAATAAAGAAAATAAAAGAAAAAAAATTACAAGAAAATAAAAAGTGGCAAGACTGTGATTCAAATTTGAAGAGATTTTCTTCAGAATCCATGAGTTTTACCTCTACCACATGAGTATAATTTTTAAAACAAGCACATTTTGAAAAAGGACAAAACAATAATAGTTTCATTATTTATCTTATCATATAATTCAGCAATTTTTGAGAGCACTTTTTAATCAAGCTGATGTATGAAAACACCCACTTACAAATGCAAGACTGAATTGACTCAATATCCTGAATCTATCAAATTTTATCTTCATCCTAAATGTCCACTATAATTCCATTTGGCGTTTTTGTTTTCTTTTGCTTTGCTTTATTTAACTCATAGCTGGTGGTGCTCAGGGCTTACTCTGGTTTAGTGCTCAAGGATTACTCCTGGCAGGGCTCAGGAGACCATATATTGTGCTGGGGATTGAACCTGGGCCAGCTGCATATAAAACAAGAACTTTATCCACTGTACTATCTTGGTAGTCATTTCATCCTAATTTTAGGGCATGGGACTGCACTAATAGCATCTCTGAATTTCATTCACAAAACACATGACATTCTGTCAAAGTTTTCAATTCTGACAGTTTTCAATGACATTTTTGTCTTTGTTAGAGACTCACTAAAAGACTTGAAGAAACAACTCAACATCTTCAGGTAACCCAACATTATCTACAACATCTTCTTCTAATATCTTAGTCAAGGTAAGTGAAGTTTTCATGGGGGGGCGGGAAATACAAGCAAGAGTAAAAGCAACTGCCTTATTGTATCTTTTGGAAGCAGGTTCAGCTCCATATAATAAAATAGAATTTATCAGGTGGTATGGTCCAAATAGAATTTGTTTCTTTCTTCTTTTCATATGTAATGCATTTAGGTCAGTAGGTTTAAAAATTCAGGGCTGATGTGGCAATGCTATGATGTCACAAGCTCAATGCCTTCTTCTATCACCACAGGCTTAGGTCTGGACCCATTTCTCATGGTCTCAGACACTATGCACAATGGCACAGACAGGAGCAAAGGGAAGAAGCAAGGGACTACTCTAAAAGTCCCACTCTAAGTTTCTGTTGCTAGCTCATTTTCCATCCCCAGTGGGCAAAGGAGTATGGAAAATATGGTTTTTGGTACTTTTGGGACCGTATTGGATGCTGGGGATCAAATATGGGTAAACCATGTGCAAAGCAAATGCTCCACCTGTCTGGCCCTAAAGGGTTTTGTCACTTGATCACTTGACATCCCGTTATTCATCAATTTGCTCGAGTGGGAGCGAGTAATGTTTCCATTTGTTCCTGTCACATGCCAGTGTTGCCCAATGGCATCTGCTTGCTCCAGGAATGTGAAGAGCCTCAAACCGTTCGTTTAGGGTCTTGACCATCTTATAGGTGGCCTTTTGATCTTTTGAGGTCCTGTGGGATTCAGTCAATAACTGCTCTAGTCCAGTAGTTGTCTCCAAGTCTCATTATATGTCCAGCTCATCTGATTTTTGTCACCTTAGCAAATGAGACAGTGTCCCTGATTCTCGATCATCAATGGCGTTCGAACTCCTGATTACTTCTCTCACTTGAATGAGGCATGATATTTCAAGTATAGCTCCTGGGAACTATACTTTCAATTCCTCTTTGGGAGACTGGAATAGCATTCTCATCTTGCTTTCATAGAGCCCAGGTCTCTGAGGCATATGCTAATGCAAGGAGAATGGTGGAGTTGAAGAATGTGCCCAGAGCCGGAGGTTCTTTGTCCTTTTGTCCTTTTAGCTATTTCTTTGATGCTCTTGAAAGCGTTCCATGCTGCTCTCTTCCTCCTACGCAGATCAGGTGTTAGGTCGTTCATCATGTTGAATTCTCGACCTAGGTACACATAATTGCTGCATTCAGAGATGTTTATTATGTTGAGAGTGAATGGAGCATCTGGAACTAGTGCATTTTTCATGAACATTGTTTTGTTGAGATTCAGCTGTAGACCTATCTTTCCACATTCTTGGTTGAAGTCAGTCAGCATTTGTGCTGCTTGGCTAATGTTTGATGCTATTAGAATTATGTCATCAGCAAAGCAGAGGTGGTGTAGTTGCCGACTGTCTATCTTTATTCCCATTCCTTCTCATTCTAATTGTCTCATGACATTATCCAGTGCAGCGCTCGGTGAAACTCTTCACCAAAACTCTTCACTGTGACCACGTCCACCTGCCCACATACCAAATTCCGCAGGATGGATATATCATTCCCAACATTCTCCCTTCTGAAATCCAACATGCCATTTTGTCAGTAAAGAAGCCAATAGCACCCGGCCCAGACAAATTCAAACCCAAATACCTGAAGAATCTGTCGTCAGTACTCATCAATAAACTGGCTCGGCTCTTCACACACTGTCTGAATGAAAGATTCCCTCCCAATGGAAAACCAGCAGGACAGTTCTACTGTTCAAGAAGGAAGACATCACAACATTGGCAACTATCACCTGATCTGCCTGTCATCCGTCATCTACAAGCTGTTCGCTCTGGTCATCCTGAACAGGATTTGCAGAACATTAGATGAAGGACAACCATGAGAACAAGCTGGGTTCGAAAGGATTCAGCACAATCGACCAAGCTCAATGAGGTTTATAGGGAGTTCAAGATGCTTCTCTGTCTAACGTTCATTGATTTAAAGAAAGTCTTTGATTCTGTTGAGACCAGAGCGGTCATCAAAGCCCTAGCCAAACAGGCTGTCCAAACTCAATGCATCAATATCCTTCGTGAGCTGTATTACGGATTCACCACCAGGATTTCACCATTCTACAAGGAAGTGATCATTGATGTAAAAAGAGAGTTCGGCTGAGTGATACCATTTCACTGAAGGTTTTTTTCTTTTTTTGTTTTTGGGCCACACTTGTCAATGCTTATCTCTTGGCAACACTTGACTGCATGCTCAGGAATTATTCCTGATGCTCAATGGACCATATGGGATGTTGGGGATCAAGCCCAGATCAGCCTTATTCAAGGCAAACACTTTATCCACTGTACTATGCACCATGCCCTGAAATGTGGCTTTTAGCTAGGTTCATTGCCACCTGAATAAGTAATTCAAATTGTGATAGTAATAAAGAGAGAGAGTAGAATTGGGTTGCCAGCTCTGCCTGCCACACTTGTATTAGCCATACATGAGAGAATCATCACACTGCTATGTATTGCCTTTGCTTAACCACTTCCATCATTTGGAATCTATTGACTTTGATACCAGACACTTCTGGTTATAAGCAAATCAAAAGAAACTCAACTCAAAGTAGTTACACATAAAATGAAATTTAAACTGAACATATTTATATAAATTAAAAATCTGTGATGTAACTGCAGGTGTAACTAAATCCAGGAGCTGAACAGTGATACCAGACTCTTTAATCATTTCTTTCTCTCTTTTCTCCTTTTCTTCTTTTCCTCCTTCTCTTCCTCTTGCTGTTTTACTTGCTTTCTTTAGGTAGCATATAAAGAAAAACTTGCTAACTATCCACATCTTATAAACAGCATTCCCAGAGGAAACAATGATTTTTGTATCATGTTCATGTTACTATGACGAATAAGGAAAGATCTTATATTTAAGGAATTTGCAATTCTAGTAGGAATACTGTAAGTTTCTTGGGAAAATAAAGTTTTGCGAAAGTAAAATATACTAAGTTAAGACACTCTTGGAACTATTTTGTTATTTCTAGTCTGTACTAGTATTCATAATTATTACATTAATATCTTTAGGCCAAAACATCTTATCAGAGGATAGTCCAAAACACAAAATTTATAATATGTGTTATAGACATGGTTTTTATGTTAAATAATTGTCAGAAACCATGCATGGTACATCTTATTCTCTTGATTTAAATTTTTCATTAACATAATTAAGGATTCCAAAATATCCTAAAGTCAGGAAGCCTGTATAATTATATGTAATCAGCATTGTTCAAACTTTACCAAGCAATTTTTTTTGGAGTGGAATGGAAATAAAACTCTGCCTTAAAAAAAATCCCTCTGATTTGAAAGAAATTTTGAAAGACAAGAAATGTTAATTATAATTTGCATTTCATAATGTGTCACACAAAATGCTTTTTTGTCTATGAAGACATAATTCTGTGTTCATGTCATAATATATGTCATATCTACAGCAAAGGTACACAGGGGCTAAAGCAACGACAAGATAAGAGAATGGTTCACTGTGGTATGTATTAGGAGATTGAGTTATTTCTTTCCAGAAGCAGTTTTGTTTTCCAGTAGGAGTCTAAGTGCATTTTGACAGAAGAATGTTGAAGTGTCCTCCTTGTTTATACGATACAGTGTTTCAGTTACTCAATTATATACTGAAATATCTCTTTTTTGTACAACATACCTAATTGAGGAGTTGTCTGGGTTGAAATTATATGGCTTTTTGTTTTCTAGCCTCTGTAGTTTATACATTAATGGACTTTTGTGTATTTCATACCAACAATAAAATGCACCTCTGAGGCTCGGCGATAGCCCAGCGGGTAGGGCGTTTGCCTTGCATGCCGCCCGGGTTCATCTCCGGCATCCCATATGCTCCCCTGAGCACCGCCAGGAGTAATTCCTGAGTGCAGAGCCAGGAGAAATCCCTGAGCATTGCCGGGTGTGACCCAAAAAAAAGCAAAAAAAAAAAAAAAAAAAGATGCTCCTCTGGCAACAGTGAAACCCTCTCTCTGTAGGATTCTTGTTTTGCTACACACACCATTGTATGAGCTATTCCTGCAATGAGAATACCCAATTCTGACACAGAATCAGATTCTAATCCCGCCTCCTCTGTGAAGTCATCTCCAACAATAATAGTCATTGTAACTACAATAGTCATTTGACAGACCATTGCTAGGTGCTTGACATCCATAATTGATTGGATTTCCATATATTTTACAATTCTAAAGAGTCCATTTAATAATTTCACCCATCCATTTCACATGTCTGATGATATCCTAGGATTTTTTTTCTTTCTATTTTTCCCTGAATCATGCCAGGCAGTGCTCAAGGATTACTACACCTGCTCTGTACTAAGGAATTATTCTTAGTACAGTAACTACTGTACTGAGAAATTCCTCATTTGATAGGGGATCATATGAAGTTCCCAGGATTTAAACAAGGTCAGCCACAGGCAAAGCAAGTATCTAACACCTGCATTCTCTCTCCAGCACTGCCAATCTAGTCTTGTTGTTTGTATTCTCTTTTTCTTCTTCTTTATTTTTGTTTCTGTTTTGGGGCTACACCCAAAACAAAAGGTTCTGGGGTGAGGCTCTGGGTTTTCTTGGCTCTGCACTGAGAAATTGCTCCTGGTGATGTTCAGGAGACCATGTGGGATGCTGGGATCAAAGACAGGTTGACTGCATGCAAGGTAAATGTCTTACCTGCTAAAATATTGCTCCAGCCCTTTGTCAGTCTTTTCCTAAGAACATTTTAGACAATTATCATTGATGTGTAGATATATAAATATGGCAGGAATTTTTCGATGCCAGTTTTTTACCTTATTGACAAGTGACTAGCTATAAGTACTATGTTTCATATCGTAAACATTGAAGGTTATATGTAATATGCAAACTAGAATTGACTTTTCAGGGAACCATTCACTTGTTGAAATCATCTTAACTAGAGCACACTGGGGCACATGAACTTTGAAATTCAGAATCTAATTTTTTTCCAATCTAGGGAAAGTTTAAATCTGATATTTTATATATAGTTTGTTGCACTATTACGTCAAAGGGACTGAAACTGATATTATGCTTTTTAAAAAGTGTTTGATTTGAGCATTTAAAATGCTGTGTTCCACTGCTGGTTTAATTTTTATAAATATTCCCTCGCTTCTAGATCTTCTCAATAGCCATATCAGAGGGAAAGTGAAGCAAGAATAAGCTCCTCATTCAGGCACTCCATACGCCCCGCTTGATTGGAATGGATATTGTACATAATACGTCCCTACAGATGTCTCCTCCAGTGGGGCACGCTGAATTTCATTTAAATGCCAAGGCACAAAATCTAAAACAATGTGACTTTAACAAAAAATCTGATGAGGAATTTGATGAGAAAATGGCAAGAATTCCTGTGGCATTTGGGTAACAATTTCAAGCCTTCATTTTAATAGAATAAACAGGATCATATTTCATTCAAATCTGGCAATGAGATGAGCTTTGGGTATTACATTGATATAAACCAATAAAGAATTTGCAAATTTGAAGCACTAATTAACAGACACAATATTAAATGAAAAAAGTTTGCTCCAGGGGCAAATATATTTTGAAGACTTTAAACTTTTTATTAAAAGACATTTTTTAAAAATCACTTCTTTTGTAGTTTATTCTTCTGCTGGTTTTACAAAACATAGGAATATTTTACATTTTCAAACTGAAGCCTTTAATCAGCATCTGATGTTCCTTTTACCTTTTTTCAGACAATAAAACAATGTCATAGTATTTTTTGAAACATAAGCAAGCCAAAACATGAGCTTAAGTCGCACAGAATAATAAAAGCAGGTTTTATTTAAGAGATGCTGTCAGTGGTTAGAATTCACTGAACAATGGATGTTCAAGTTGTCTATAGCAGGTGCATGCTATAATAGTTATAGTGTTCATCCCCAGGGATATTAGCCCAACCACCTCTATGGGTAAGAACTGGCTTCTTAGAAAGGTAGGTGGAGAGAAAGTAAAGAGGGTAGTTTGCTTGCCTTGCTTGCAACCAACCCAGTTGTTTTTTTCCTCGGCATTCCATATGGTCCCCTGAGCACCGCCAGGAGTAATTCCTGCATACAGAGCCAGGAATAACCCCTGAACATTGCCAAGTGTGGCCCAAAAGCAAAACATCAACAACAAAAGACAATTATAAAGCAGAAGGGTATAGTTTCATAATCTAACATTGGAAAAGACCTGAAGATTTTATTCATAAAATTAGATAGCTCACTTAATTCCACCATTACCTTGTCAAAGTAATGGTGGAATTAACCCATGGTGTAATTCACCCATGCCCCACATGAAGGATGCTTTTGTGATTTCTTGCCCCCCTAGATACCTCTAGGGTGCTAATTTGAACCCAATTTCACCTGGACAGAATGAATTTGAAGGAAGATGCACAGGTAGAAGCTGAGGAGATACAGTGGATTAAACTTCCAGTCTTAGAAACAAATAATACTGCTAGCGTGAATGATTTATTAATTTTTTACTTTATGTAAAAATCATTTTATAGTAGTTCCAGAGGAATAACTAATATTTATGGTCAGACAAAACCCAGAAAGTTTTTTTCTCTACCTAATTGCAATGCTGTAGAGTAACTTTATTGAGATTACAGTATTTATGGCATATGTATCTAAGGACTCATCCTTTAGAAAATGGGAATGTCAGCCAGAATGTTAAAGAATCAGACATATGAGACTGACATTCACATTTAACAGAGGATATTTTAGGCTAGCTCTCTGAGTGTGTGTGTGTGTGTGTGTGTGTGTGTGTGTGTGTGTGTGTGTACACATGCTCATGTATGTCTTTGGGTTGTATATTTTTTTTTTTTTTTTTTTTTTTTTTTTGGGCCACCCCGGCAATGCTCAGGGGTTACTCCTGGCTCTGCCTCAGGAATCACTCCTGCGGTCTCGGGGACCATAGGGGATCCGCGAACGAACCCAGGCCGGCGCCGCCCGCGCGGGCACCCCCACCCGGCCATCGCCCCGGCCCGGGGTGCATAATTTTAAGTATCTATTTTATCCTATATATGTATTCAGAAAAAGCAGCTATACTAATATTATCTGTATCAACTATTCTTCAATCTGTGATGCACTTACAATTCTTCACAAAGAATTAATTTTCTTGCATTTGACTTAATAACACATTTTCTAAGAGAAAAGAAAAAGGGATTCAGTACAGGGAGCTTGATACATATTATATTCTCACAACCACCTCATGAGAGGACATTTGTGTATATATATCTTTCTTGTAATGAGAAAAGTTAGACTGACAAAGGTTCAATAAATTGGCCCAAGATCATATACCATAAATGAAATAGTTGAAATTTCAAGCCAAATGCACTTAACTCTAGATCTCAGGCATCTTCTCACTTGATCACTTGATCACTTGAATCCCATTATTCATCGATTTGCTCGAGCGGGTGCCAGTAACATTTCCATTGGACCCTATCACGTGCCAATGTAGCCCAATGGCATCTGGTTGATTCAGGAATAGGAAGAGCCTCAAACCGTTCCTTCAGGGTCTTGACAAGGAAGTCTGACCATCTTGTGGGTGGGCGGCCACGTGATCTTTTGACATCCGTGGGATCCAGTCGGTAACAGCTCTAGTCCAGCGGTTATCTGCGAATCGCATTACATGTCCAGCCCATCTGATTTTCGATGCCTTGGCAAACGAGACAGCATCCCTGGTTCTGGAATAGCAACGGAGGTCAGAACTCCGAATTCCTTCTCTCACTTGAGTGAGGCGTGATATTCCAAGCATAGCTCTTTAGATTCCTCTCTGGGAGACCCGAATAGCATTCTCATCCTGCTTTCGTAGGGCCCAGGTCTCTGAGGCATATGTTAATGCAGGGGAGAACGGTGGGGTCAAAGAGATGTGCCCGGAGCTGGAGGTTCTTTGTCCTTTTAGCTATTTCTTCAATGCCTTTGACGGCATTCCATGCCGCCTCTCTTCCTCCTGCGCAGCTCAGGTTTTATTTTACTTATGTTTTAGTAGAATGTGAAGAAGCTGCCCAACCAGTAACAAGCTTCTTCTCATTCTACTAAAACATAAGTAAAATTGGTTGAAATTAAAATATAGAACCAAACCAGTTAAATCATTAGATAATAAGTTTAACTTACTTAATTGCATCACTCAACTCACACATACACGCACAAAAAAAGTCCCTGGTATCTGACCTATTGCAAAAAAAAAAGGCATTTTAATGGAAATTATGAATTTTTTTTTTGCTTTCTTCGGTCACACCCAGTGATGCTCAGGGTTACTCCTGCCTCTTCACTCAGGAATTATTCCTGGTGGTGCTCTGGGATGCTGGGGATCAATCCCCGGTCAGCCGCAAGGCAAGGCAAACACCCTACCCGCTGTGCTATCACTCTGATGCCTAATTTCTATGGTAGAGAGCTTAGAAATAAATATATACTCAACCACCCTGATCCTTTGGTGTGTCCTATTAACAGTTAAAGCCCATCACTAGTTGTATAATATTTTCGTCCTTTTATTATTTTGTCAATTTCTCATATTTTTACATAACCTTGTTAATTCAACTTGATTCTTCCAGGAGAAAGTATAGCATAAATAAGCAACTACATACATTGCATTCTGAAATATTAATTAATTATAACTTAATGCCAAGCAGTATTTTGAGTACCATTTTTCTCTTGTTTTATTTTCTAAGGACAGGCCATTGATATGCCTGTATCGTCCTTAATAAGCATCACATACACACATAAGCATACACACTTACACACACAACCATTGTTGTAACATAGATCTATTGACTTTACACAATTACGTTTTATAAAAAAGAAATTTCATCATTGTAAAATAGCTATAGATACAAAGGGCAAGGGAGTGAGATGAAGTATTTAACCTCCCCTACTTGAAAAACAGGTTTTATATATCCAGTTGTACGTAGGAAAGCTGTATAATGCTTGGTGAAACTATAACCTTATAGGGTTTTTTATGTCTGTTTCTCTGTTTTGTTTTTATTTTTGACCACACTCCCACGGTGGTAAAGGGTTACCTGGCTCTGAACTCAGGAATTATTTCTGCCAGTGCTCTGGGGACCATATGGGATTCTGGGGATTGAACCAGGTCAGCTTCATTCAAGACAACATCTTACCTGCTCTCTTATCTCTCTGATCTACTATAATCTTACTGGTTTCTTTTGACTCTGTAGATTGAGTAAAGGAGATTGACCTCCTTATTGTGTGGGTCCCTCAGAAAATTCATTGAAGACATACAGATGAAAAAGAAAAAGTAAGAAATAATAATTCTCTTCCTGCATGACTCAGGCTGGGACACCAGTCTTAGCCCATACCTGAACTGACCTTGCCTTACACACAGTCAACCTGGATTTTATCCCCAGTACTTTGTATGTATGTATGTGCGAATATAACTTCTGTGTATATAAACATATATTTATGTAATGCACATATATATGGCTTCTGTTTCTCTGGAGAACTCAGACTAATATGTATTTTTGGTACTAGAATATGGAGTTACTGCTGTAAACAATACTTAGGCATATGATTTAGTTTTTATATTTCTGTGCAACACCCAGCAATGGTTGAGGTTTACTCTTTTCTCTGTACTCGGGGATCACTCTTGCCAGGCTCAGAGAACCACACTTGAAGTTCAAACTAGCAATATAAATGCTAAAAGCAATTCCTGATAAAGTGTCAAGTGGACAAGAGAAATATGTTACAAAGGGAGTAAAAAGAAAGTTCATGCTTTTCATAGACTGCAAAGAATAGAAATAAGTGGTATTTGTGTTCTGGTATTTTGTGGAAGGTAGAATTTTCAAGGAAATAAACTGTATGTTAATTTATATTTTAATTTAATCACATATTTAATTGTATATTTAATTGGTATTTTTAGCATAATGTGCTAAGAAAACTTTATTCCTCTTGACTACAGGAATATAGTAACAAGATGTGTTGAAAAGAATTGCTAAACAAAAAGGAAACAGAAACGAAAGATTTTAAAACTTTTAGTCTATTTAAAAAACAGTGAGAGAAAAGGGAAGGAAGGAAGGAAGGAAGGAAGGAGGAAGGAAGGAAGGAAGGAAGGAAGGAAGGAAGGAAGGAAGGAAGGAAGGAAGGAAGGAAGGAAGGAAGGAAGGAAAGGGAAGAAGGAAGGAAGGAAGGAAGGAAGGAAGGAAGGAAGGAAGGAAGGAAGGAAGGAAGGAAGGAAGGAAGGAGAAGGAAGGAAGGAAGGAAGGAAGGAAGGAAGGAAGGAAGGAAGGAAGGAAGGAAGGAAAGACCATGTTCGGAAAAACAGCAAGAGTTATCTGACCTCTCATTTAACAACAAAAAAAATGCTTAGGGGATTATAAAAGCATTATATGAACAGAAATACTGTTTCGTTTGAACTAAGTAGATGGAGACAGGATGAATGAAGAAAGATGGCAGATTTCTTAGATCCTGCTTGATTAGACCATTGAAACATTTGGCTGCAAACATGCACTATATTTCAGGGAAAGGAAAGAAGAATGTTGGAATCAACTAGATAGCATCAGAGCCACCAATTTTGTTTCACTAGGCCAGATAGCCAGTGACTAAAGCATTGAAGATTGGACCATGCGGGGCCGTGGACTGGGTCCTTCACATAGAATCATAGAAATGAAGCTGTTGCTGCAGTAGCCCAAGAGGACAAGCATCACAGTGAAATGATTATTCATTGTCTTTAGATAAGACTGTATTCTTCTTGCAGAGCTTTGGACTTCCGTAGGATCTGTTACTTTCTCCTTTCCTGCTTTTTCATTTTAGAGTGATAATATCTATTTCGTATCTGTGATCATAGCACTTTGGAAGTATCTTGATTAGTTTCACAAGATGACACTAGAGGGAATTTTGCCTTGAAAGGGCTCTAAACTCAAGTGTTATTTGTATATGCTTTAGGTGATATTCAGATGAGATTTTGTACCTTGACTTTAGAGTTTCTTCTATCACAAGTTAAGGCATTGGGACTATTAGAAAGTAATTAGTAATTTTATAGCATTTGAGCGGAACTTGGCAGTGCTCAGGGCTTACTCCTGGTACTGTGCTCAAGGACTACAAGAAGTGGGGTTCAGGGGACTAACAATATGGGATGCCAGGGATCAAACTCGGGTTGGTCTTGTGCAAGGCAAGCACTGTACCTGCTGTACTATCAATCCAGTCTCAGGAAATAATATATTATTATGTGAAAAAAAAGGTTTGAAGACTGAAGATGGAATAATATGAATCCTCTTCCCACAAAGTCATACATTTAAATTCTAATTCAAATGATGTTGTATTCAGGGAAGGGCTCTTTGGAGGTAATTAGGGTTAGAATAATTCATAAGAGTGGGACTTTATTTGCCCTGCCAGGTTGTCTTTACATTTTGAGGAGGAATAAAAAATACTTTCAGCAAACAAAAACTGAAGTTATTTGTTGCACTGAAAACAACTCTGAGAGGAATACTGAACGGTCCTATAAGATGCAGTCCTTCTGGTCCAGATATTGTTTCAAGGACTGACACAAATTCTCAGCACATAGAGCCACAGTTCAATTTTTGCACCGTATGGGCACCACTGGAGCACCACCCTGACAGGCCCTGAAACACTTTCTCAGTAACGCAATACAAGAGTAGGGCAAAAGAAGCATAAATAAATAAATGAATGAATAAATAAATAAACTATTGTCCCAGAGGCTCATTGTTTCAGGAGTTGTTTCAACTTCATCCTCAATATGTGAAGCTTGAGGAAACAGTTCTGTTTGCTATATGACAATTCTCTTTTGGTTTTCTGGTGATGGATACTAAATGTGGATATAACTAAAATTGCTGTCAGGATGATTTTCCTGCTAATGTATGACTAGAGTAGAAAAATGTGTGAATATGTGCAAGCACTTTGTTTTGTTCATTGCCGTCTTTATAGGTTCTACTGCAGCAACTATTATACACATAAAAAGTCTCAATACCTAAAACCCATCAGAAAAATAACTAAGAAATGATTAAGTAGGCTTGGTTTTAAGCTACCTAATCTCATTGCTCTAGGTGTCACAAATACACACACATATGTGCATGGTCATAGGCGTGTCGCACTCACTCAATCAAAATCATATAGACTGAAATAGTGCTGACCTTGACAAGTGGGTTTTGTTTGTTTGTTTGTTTGTTTGTTTGGTGTTTCTGTTTGCTTTATCTAAAGCAGAACTGGTACTCCCAGAAAAATAGTCCCAGAAAACAAAACAATACATTTCAAAGAATTGCAATATGGATATTATTTCAAGGAGAAATATTAGAGCAGACAATCAAGATTTCAAAATTAAAAACGTAAGAAATAAGAAAGCTGGAACATGTGAAGCAAAAACCTTACAGATGATGCAAGAAGAAGAAAGGCTGACAACTTTGTATGACACCTTCAGGGATAGTTTCTCTGAAAGGCATTTAAATAATGAACAAGCAAAACAGAAGCTACTTGCCAAGTCAATACCTGGGAGATGAGCAAAAAGAATCCTAAGTGATGAAAGTGAAAAGCTTAAGTAGAGACAGGAGGAGAAATAAAAGGTAGAGCCTGAACCCCCAAAGTAAAAGGAAGATGCACCACAGAGTCCTAGAGGAAGAGAGTTAGGACATGAAGACTGAGAAGAAAGGAAGATCACTAGGCTTCTAGAGGTGGGAGATAGTTTGCTTTTACTCTAAGCTTGAAGGGAATCCATGAAGCAATGAATGGAATAACACAGTAAATTTATCAAGATTTTTCTGTCAAATATATACCACAGGACAGCAAAACTGACAACAGGAAAACCTACTGGTGAACTGTTCTAGGTCAAGATACCCAAAACTCAGTAAATATTCTGAGAAATGGCTCCTGAATGGAATGCAAGAAAATAGTGTCCATTTACTACAGAAAACTTAGGAGAAGGTTTTTGAATAGACCAATAACAGATTGGTTTTCTTTATATTAACTTTGCTCAGAAGACATTCAAATGAGAGGCATGTATCAGAGGCAATATCTGAACCACATATAAAAGTTATGAACTTAATAAAGTGTTAAAAATAACCAAGAGTTCTTCAATGTGGTTAACTATATTTAATTTATTAATTAAAATTAAAATTTCTAATTTTGAGGAATAGTATCACACTCAGGATAATAAATATTCATTATGATATATTTATTTTAACACAACATTATATTCAATTAGTTGATATTTTATCCACATGGATTTTAGCCTGTAAGCAAACTTTCTAAACTTTTACTTATGAAGTATTGCTAATAATATTCTACTTGATCACTTGATCACTTGATTTGTGGGTACCAGTAACATCTCAATATGTCCTGTCACATGAGATAGCCCAAGGGCTTATGCCCACTTCAGGAACATAAAGAGCCTCAAACCATTCCATCAAGTCATGGGAATGAGGTCTATAATTGTTACTGGTATTTGGCATGTAAAATACGGCACAGGTAGCTTGCCAGGATCTATTATTATTCTACTAAGAATGATACCTAGTATTATAAAAATTCAAATAAAACCTAGTAGAATAATAATATTCTACTAAGTTTATGAAACAGATTTGACCACTTTTCCCTTTTTTGTTACTTTCTAGAACAATGTGTATAAAAATTAAGTCTATGCCTGTCTTCTGAGCCAAGTAAAGGATATTTGGTTTTATTTCAAGTGTGAGAGAAAGGTAGTGGAAAATTTTAACCAGGAGGATAAGGATAGAAAAACATAATGAATATTTTAAGTGAATTAATTTGACAGTAAGGTAGAGGATGAATCATCAGGAGCTACAGCAGTCATCTAACTTAGAGAGAATAGTATCATACACCAAAATAACACCAGAAAGGAAGAAAAAATGTGGACACATTCACACTGTATTTTGTAGTATCTGGTTGATGACTCTGAACTTACTAAAAGAGAAAGTGGTGACCACTGTGATTAAGATGAATTATTAAAAATCATGTCTTAAAAAAGAGAATCCTCTAAAAGCAGTACAAAAACAGTACCAGACACATAACACCCTCATCTGTCCTATGAATTAAATATACTAACCATGAATTAAATATAAAAATTGTATTAAAAGTGCTAATAATGCAAGTATGACTAACCACAGCTTCTCAGTGACAGTTTGTACACTTGTAGAAAACACATTTTAGTGCATTTTTGTACTATTGCCAGATTTTGTAAGTATTGTTTAAAATATTAGGTTGGGATTATTTTTCATTCCAAAAACACTTTTTTGAGCCAGAGAGATAGTCCAAGTGTTTTGGCACATGAATTGCATGCAGTTGACCATGATTCAATCCCCACCACCTCATGACCCCACCCCTGCCCCATGAGCATTTGCCAGGTAGAACCCTGGAGGCCCTTAAGTACAACCAGGTACAGTTCAATAGCCCCTGATGTACCATCTGTTGGCAGAAGGTAGATCTAAGGATATGTGAAGAAGGACTGATGGATACTGCCTGTTAACAGATACACAGGGACTTCTGGCAGACTGTCTCCCAATAGAGTTAGTATGTAGAATTCCCTAGTGAGACTGTTAATCAAGCTGCAGGTACACAGACAAGGCTATCCTAGGTC
The DNA here is from genome assembly GCA_021461705.1 of Cryptotis parvus. NCBI lineage: Eukaryota > Metazoa > Chordata > Mammalia > Eulipotyphla > Soricidae > Cryptotis > Cryptotis parvus. The sequence continues at coordinate 69,306 of JAJIBD010021814.1, forward strand.
ATTTCTCTGCACATTTCCTTGTTAGCTATAACTAGCCCAAGATGGAGTCTAATGGACAATGCTTAAGGTTAGGCAGAAAACAGGTTTTTCTTGTTCTGTCTGACATGTCCTTGCCATCATGGGCTAGTCAGGAAGGCTGCATTAGCAACTGTAGTGCGTGCTTTTGTTCCTCATCTTACCTAGATAGCACCCCCTGCAGGTTTTTGGTTCCTGGTTGTCTCCTTCCTATTATTCCTAAGTCCTATTCAATGAATGTGAACTGTCTTTGTAATGTAAACCATGCAAACTTTAAGCTGTATTGCCCTTTGAGACGATGGAGAGAAGAGAGTTGGGGTCTTGGTGGAGGTGGTCAGCCAGCTCAAGTGAGTCAGCTAAGGTCAGTGGGCTCAAGTGAGTCAGCTAAAGTCAGTTTGCTGCGGTTAGTCAGCTGCCAAGATGAGAGCTGCTGCCCCTCCGGCTGGTGATCATTAAAAATATTAATGGATATACGTCATGTTCCTGGTGTCTCATCTCTGCGCCTCCAACCCATCAGGACATTCCTGCTTCACCATCTGCTTTGCAACCTCCATTTAAGTACAGATCTAAGACTTTTCCAGAAAAAGGCCTAGGAAGTCTTAGGAAGTCTTAGGAAGACCATGCTAGTATTCCTCTCTCCCACCATATTGAAAATAACAAGCTTAACAATACCATAATAACTCTCCAAAAGTACAAGCCCACAGCACCTTCTGTAGGTTCAGAGGTATCACTAAGAAGGACTCAACATGCAGGGTACTGTTTAGAACAATGCTTTGCTCCAAAAGAAGAGTCACAGCAAATGCCTGTAAGGAAGGTCTATCTCTCATGACCAGATTGGTCTTTCCATAGTCAACACAGTGCAAGAGACAGCAGTAAAAAGGAGTGAAGTTGACTAGATGCAATATGGAAGCTGCATTTAAGTAATACAAGGATATGCACTACACATAGAGACCCGGAAAGATTTCTCCTAAGAAAAAGACAAATAGAGAAACAAGTAATAGCTTAGTAACTTAACTCTATATTAAGGACTCTTCCAGATCCAGGACACTGATTTGTCAATTCCCAGATGACCAGCATTGTGATTGCTGATTCTTCAACAATTGTTACAAGCATATTTTTTCTTTCTCATTATTCAGTATTTTTAACTGCATTTTAGGCAAAAAAAAGTTACTGCTAAAAATCAACAAATACTATTCAGAACACATATCCAAGTATTGAATGACTAATTCATATTTTTTGATCACTTCCTTCACGGCACATCATGTTTTATAAGAAAAATTGCTGATTTGGATATAGCAAACAAATAATTAAGTAGTTGCAGTGGTTTATAGTATATCAAAAATAAATGTATCACAGAATGAAGTAAAGGTAGGAAATGTTCACAGCAATCTCACTGAAAACAAATGTATCTTCAAAAAATACTTTCAACCTTTCAAAAGCAGCAGGTGGGTTATGGAATTCTACCAGCTCAAGTAATTTCAGTCTCTGTTTAGAGATGAAATTGCTTAAATCTTTATCACTATGGTGCTTACCTGTGTCATATTTCAGCCAGAATAACCTTGATATCTGCTAAGAATTGCTTTCACTTAAGGGTTTATTGTCATTGGTCTCTAGATTATTGCTCATTTTTATGAGTTTACATAGATTGATTTAATAGGCTTTATCGGTGTAAGATGATCAACAAAATTTCTACCAAATTGCAGAGAGGCAAAAAGTTTTGATTGCTATAAGTGAGAGAATCCATGAAAATATATTGAAAAGGCAAAAAGGAATTTTACCACAGACTACTTTTAAAAATCTACTTGTTGAGTAAAAAGCTATGTATTCTTGAAAATTTGAGAAAAGATCTAATTTCCAGATTTATATGGTTAACATAATCTTGTTTTTTAAAAACATGATGAAGAAAAAGAACAAATAACTATCCAGACTTTTAAAAGATAGAAATAGCTGATTCTAAATATAAAGCAATATTATCATAACTTGCAATTCAATTTGTCAATATAACTTAGTGTTTGCCACATATTGTTTAGTAAACCATGCTATGCAAATGTATATTCATAAAAAAGAAATTTTGTTTCAAATTATATACTTGCTACATTTGCAGCTTTGCATATTTTGCCCAATTTAACTTATAAGTTTGTTTAGGGCTGTCAATTTGATATAAAGCAATGAAATGGACTCCAAAATTGGAAGACTTCAATTTGAACCTAAAATCTGACAGCGTTATCTACTGAAGCTAAGGCAAGTCACTGATTCTCCATTTTCTGTTTCATAAATGAGGCAACCTATGCTAGCTAATTCCCAAGGATTTAAATAAAAATATACTTGAGAAATGAGTGTGTAATCTTTAGAGAACTCTATAAATATTGATTACTTATTGCATGTACTTGTATCCCCCAAGGTGAAGCATGGTGTCTCAAACATTCATAGCACACAACACTGAATTGTTGAATAGAATATAAGCCATTGAAACAGCAGATTCACTTTAAATTAATAATACTGAAAGAACTAGTTTGTGAAGTCTAATTTTCCCTAAGACTCATGACATGCTTTATGACCTCAAGCTTTCCGCCAGGTATTTTAGAGATTACTGATTTTCTGATTTAACCTTAACCCCACCCCCATCTTCACTTATCTTTGTCTTAAGAATTTTATTTTCACAAAACTCAGTAGCAGTTGTTCAGTTGGGTTAACTTAGCTTTGAAAATAGGAAAGAAAGAAGTAAAGCTTTCAGGAATACCTTCTTTCCTGCCATTATCTCATTCCCCCTACCCCATTTTGTGTACCTCAGTTACATATTTTTTCTAAATATTAAAAGTATACTTTACTAAAACAATAAGTTTTATACTCAGTTTTGCATTTAATTAGTGTTTCCATAACTTTGCAAATGTCTGTAATTGTTCTAAAAACTCGAGGATGTACCTAAACAAGTTTGGTGGTCTTATGGCTTTATACTGACAACCAGTTGAGTACCATTAATTTAACAAATGAATGCACACTTTTAATAACACTTAAACTAAAAGAGGAGCTAATCTTCAAAGGGATTTTCGTTAGGCAGATCTCTAGAATTTCTGTTAGAAGAATTTTTTAAAAGTCTCACAAATAAAATAGAATTCATAAATAAAGTAGATTATAATGTGGCATGTCTCTTTTTTAATTCAAATATTCCATATCAAATTAGCAAACTATAATAAGAATAAAGAGCATGGAATTAACCAGTGGAAAAGGAGCATGGAATTAACCAGTGAAAATCCATCACGTATTAATTATGTCCCCTGGACACATTGCTTACCTTCTCTAGGTTATAAAGTGGAAAGCAGCAATAATATCTCTAATCCCTCTCAAACTTATTCAGATAACCTTTGGAGAAAGTCACTCTTTTTCAAGTACTCTACTATCTTCCAGAAAATTGTCATTTTGCAGTTAAACATATAATATGTGTATAAATATATATAAAAATCTATATGCCTACCAATGTAAGATTATACTCCTTACATTTTACTCTAAATCATAGCTGAATATGGCGATGACCTCACCCTAATAAATGAGATTTTGCCTTTATACTTTAAAAACATTGAACAATTTCAATAATTTTTATAATTGCTATTGCTACTACTATTATTTAGCAATACCAGTCTATCTGACTATGATATGAAAACCTCTAACTGATATAACCATTCCCAGACAACATTTTAACATCACTTATAATAAAATTTCACTGTAGCAAATCTTTGCACTTTTTTGTTAGGGAAGAAGAGGGTTGGATCATAGCAAGGTGTGCTCAGACGCTGCTCCTGCTTTTGCACTTGGTCATTACTCCAGAGATTCGTTGAATAGGCAGTGTTGGGATTGAACCAGAATCAGTCTCAGGCAAGGCAAGTGGCTTACTCTTGTACAATGGCTCAAACTAATGTACTTCCTCATTAACATAAGCAGAAACAATACTACCATTTTAAGTGCTTTTAATATTTGGAGACTGGTTAAAGTTTTAGGCAAAATTTATGTATTGACCACCAGATAACAGTGTTTGTTATCTATTTTTGTCTTCTCCAATTTCTTACATTAATAGTAAACAGACAAGTATGCTGAAAGTTCAAATCTTGGCCAGATTCTAAGAAAAGCAAATAAAAAAACAAACATCAAAGGGAAACAAAATGTGTTTAAATCCCATATGTTCCTGAGTTAAATTTAAATTTTATTTGTAGAGATAAATTTTGTTTATTTGTTCTCTGATTTATTTTGTTAGTTCAATTTTTTCCCTTTGATTTCTGGACTATAACTTGTGGTGCTCAAAGACTACCTCAGCTTTGTGCTTATGGATCACCAATGGTCAGTCAGGGAACTGACTGTTCAGTGCTGGAGACTGAACCTAAGCTTTGACCTATGTTTCTTCACCAATTTTTTTTACTTCCTTCTCTGTTGAAGGGGTCAAAAGTAGCATCTTAAGATTTGAAACTGTGTTGCAATACACTGCTTAGCAGAGCCTCTGCATCTGGAGTTGCCTCCTGCAGGCCACTTTGTAGATAGGCGGAGGACAGTTTGAAGGTGACAGTTTATCTGACCATATATTCTATACTGGCTGGTATAAATGTTATTTCATACTGTCACAATCATCATAGGACTAGCTAGATTTTACTGGTATATTTTCCTGGCCACGTGTTACCTCTAAGTAATTAGACCAGAGAGAAATGCTGTTTGCCTCCAAGCAAGCAAGCACAGCTTTCTGACAACTCAAAGGCTGATATACAGAACAACCATGAAGTAAAGTTGAGACTCTTGTGAAGGTTTGAAGAAATATATAAATGGCAATAGAATATTCTTTGGTACAGATGCATGCCTTTGTGTTCTGAGATACAGTTCATTTCAGAAGCCACTGTCCACTCTACCCTGCAGGTAGATCTGCCTTTCCAAAGCAGATCTTGGCTTGGCAACATTAACATTTCAAAGGGCCTAGGTGAGGTCTTGGGAGAAATTACCTGAAGGAATTTCACCCTGATGGCTTTCCATTGGAGTGAGAGGTCTGGGCTGCAAGGATATGAAAAACTAGCTTGCTTCCTTTCTTGCTCTCTTCTTTTTCCTCTTTTCTGCTGGCTTCCCCCTTCTTGCCTCTTCCTCTCTGCAGGGCCTTAACACATGGTGGCAGCCATCCTGACCTACACGTGACTGTGGCCCATCCAGGAACCCTAAATTTGGGGTTGTATGCCAGAACCTGTGTTAAGTAACTTCTCTGGATTCTTGTGTCTTTCCCCATCCGCTGGGCCACGGATCTCCTGGGGCAGAAGGGGATCGCTAACCCTGCTCCCGGATTTTGTGCAGGGTGCCCCAGCATTTTCCCAAAGAACTGGGCACAAGAACCTTTTATTTCTCACCAGATTGAGCTTATACATCAATATGAGTTTGCATATAGATAAGTTCAAGAAATCCATTTCAGCCTTTGAGTTTCCAACCTCATGAGCATACTCTAGTCTGAGAGCAACTACATTCATAATAAATGCAAGGGAAAAGAACATGTTTATAAATGGAAAAAGGAATAGTTCATAATTAAGCAGAACTGAATGCTCCAACGGACAATATGCAAGGAATAAAAATGAAAAACAGTTTGGTCCCTCTTTTTGCTTTCTTGGTCTAACACATCTCTCCTTGATGAGCTGGTCTGACCACAGCTGGGCTTTACATTTCTGTAATTAGCACAGCAGAAGCCCAAGTGAGGGCACAGCTTTTTCTCTTCTATTGTTTGCACATTGGGGGGCAGGATTCTAAATGTCAGATGCTTCTTCCTATTACAAAGTGGCCTAGTAGCTCCTTAAAACCAGTTTGAAAACCTTTCAAGAATCATTGAATAGGGTCCCCATATACTGCATTAGATAAGGATTCTAGCAGCAGGAATCTCCAAAGGGCTTGTCAGTTTTCTTAGTCAGAAACAAAAAAAAAAAGAGTAAAATGAATGAGCTTTTAGGACGCTTTGTAAATTTAGATGTACTGGACCCTACCCTGCCCCTTGATTTCATTTTCACCTTGCTCCATTGAAGGAGAGAGGCTTTCATTTTCACCAGCAGAGCAAGTTGCAGAGAAAGTCATATAATGACTTATGGGTGAATTTTATAATTCCTAGGCTTTATACTGACATACTAACTGTTTCAGTGTGTAACTAACCTATGAAGAAAGAGTTTGGACTTTCGTTATCATGGCAATTTCATAATTGGCATGGAAAGCATGGTAAAGAAGCTCAATGTTTCTCAGGTTATTTGAAAATTCCACATAAAGTGGACATCACACACTTTCATGAACTTAATCTTTTGTTCTCAACTAGATGGAAGCCTAAAGATCATTTAAAAAAATACAGAGTAATCATTCTTCTGAGACATGTATATGACAGACTTACCTATAGATCTGTGGTCTGTTAACAAGAAACATGTTATAAAATTCCTATGAGCATAGTCATTTACATTAGCACATAAAACAGGATCACACTTTCTTAAAACATGAAGAGAAAGAGTCGGAATGATTGTGGGGGAGAGATCAGGGAGGATGAGAACATTAAACTATTAAATTTATGTGGGCCACCCCAAACATTTGAATCCTTATGCTAAAAAAACTTTCCAACCTCTCCATTGTTTTTCATCCAATTGAAAGGGCAAGAATTTGGTGCACCATCACTGAAACAGTCATGATATAAAAGAAGAAATTCTATCTAGAAAATAGGAATCATTCAACTGAAAAATGACTATTTTATTCTCAAAAACCATAGATTTATTAGTCAAACGAAGTTTTCCAGTGAGGGTAGTTTTTTGTTTTTAGAGATCAAAACAGTTTGAGAGTTGAAGAAAAGAAATATTTTAGTTACTTGGGTCTGCTGTTCTATTTATGTATTTATTTACTTGGCTTGGGTGTCACACCCAGGCTTACTTGGTGCTACTCACAGCTGAGTTGACGTTGCCATTTTTCCCAAGCTAGCACTAGCTAATGGGTAAAACAAAAGCCATGATTATATGTGGCATGTGTCTCACGGAAATATGCTCTAAGTTTACTTGTTCATTCACTTGTCACTTGTATCACTTGTCTTCCTGTTGTTCATTGATTTGCTCGAGTGGGCACCAGTAGCATCTCCATCTGTTGGGAATGAGGTCCATTATTGCTACTTTATTTGACATTGATTACACCACAGGTAGCTTGCCAGGCTCTGCCAAGGCTATGGGTTAATCCCAGGGGCTCAGTCTTTTATTATGTCAGACCATCAACCATCCAGGGTCCACGGGGCAGAGCCCTGGGTATAGACAAGCCTGTCTCCTGTCTGCCACCTGCCAATGCAGCGGGCACCACAGCCACACCTGCAATACCTCAAGGGGCATAACTTGTTCATTAGCTTCAAGGAAAAGATGTTTATTACCCCAGAAAGGAATTTCCCAAGCTATGAAAGCAGTTTTTAGAGTTACTCCAAAATAATTTTTCAGTAGATATGATGATATTGCTATATACATTAAAATAATTTGACAAGAGCAAAGTTTGTTGCATCAGGTTGACAATAACATTTTATATGACTTTCTTATGAAGCATTATAACTGTATTTGAGAGTGAGAAGAAATTATTATAGAATTAGTCCCTTTCAGTGTTTCAGAATTACCTTAAAGCCTTTTAAAGAAACCCCACAAGTAAGCAAGATCCAATACTCATTCCAGTAACTTTTAAATATATATGGTTTTTAGAAAGTTATATTCTTTCTTCTTGTAGGACAGGTAAAATTGTCACTTAGAGCATCAGCCATTAATTTTTTTCTTAAGCATCATCTCTTAAATTCCATAGGCATTCTAGATAATTTTCTACTACTTTTTCAGTGAAAAAAATCTGGCTAAAATTGCATTATCTGGCCTTTGCATTAATAGCCTTGCCACTTGCCTGTCAAGTTAATAAAGAGTTTGGGGAATCATAAGGACTCATCTGGAAACAATAGAATTTCTGCCTTTGTCTCTCTTCCCTGGACACTAATGGCTTTTTGTCAGTCCTCTGCACTGAGTATATGACACATGAAGTCATTCCATTTCAGTTGTCCATTAACTTCAAGCATTATGACAAGAACAAAGCAAGCCCCTAAAGAAACTAAACTCAAACACTCATATTAAATTTCTCCAATTCCTCAGCTTATAAGGTGCTGTTTTCAATTGTCAATAATGTTCATAAGAGTAAGCGATATCCATTACTAATTAAAACAAGCTGTTTAAATAAACACAAAAGGTCACCAAGCCTGTAGATCAACATATTCGTGGTATTGTTTGGTTTCCTGGTACATTAGCATCTGATTATTTGTTTCTATCTTTTAGTCACCTATTTTCTAAGTAACAAATACAGAGAATAAACAAGCAGAAAGCAACATTTCACTGTAGGTGCCATGAGACCCAGGTCTCCAATGTGGTGGCGATATTGTTTCCTTAGGATCAGTAATGTGTATCATATAACTGTGAATAAAAGCAAAGAAATTTTCATTTGTTTTTTCTTGAGTTTGGTGGGATCAAAGGCAAAAACTACAGGGAAAATGCAGTTTTTATTAGAAAAAGTGAAACTAGAAGACTTTTATACAAACTTTTTTCTATATAATTTTACTTTTCAGGCACAAATAAAATTTACTATCTTGTCTGAATGCTGAAAGGGACTTATTTTGAAAGTTTTCTTTATTTTAATACCACTAATTCCACCTATAAAATGTTTTTGAAACAATTTGCTCAATTTTTGCTTGAGCTCTGACATTTGAAACTGACTTTTCTTTTAAGATTCTATTCCCTAATAGTATATTAATTACATAGAGGATATAATCTCTGAATTAATATCAAACCAATTGAGTCAGCTGGTATGAGGAGTCAGATAGATTTTATAAGTTACTTAATATTTAGTTGCGTGATTCGGTTATTGTAATCAATTCCAAATTATAAAAGTAGAAGAGAAGATAACTCAAATGAGCAAAACAGAGGTAATTCCCAGTCCTCTTTTTAATCAGGAGTATAGCATTGTCCTCCAAAGCTTTTATTCAAAATGTTAACATACAAATCTGTTACTAACTTACAGATTTTTAAATTTCATGTATTTATTTCTTTTTTATACAAAACTAGAGTAGATAAATCTTGGAGGAAAGTAAAACAGAACAGTTGTTGCTCATCTGTTTCATTACTGTGGGAATGATCAACCTTTTAAGTACCTTAACTTAATTCTGTCTGATACTATTAAGTGAGACTTAGTGATATTACTCTACTTTTCAAATGAAGTCACTAAACCCTAAAGAGTTTATGTAACTCATTCAAAGTCATCCTACTAACAAGAAGTCTGTGTTAAGATTCCAATTATATAATCAAGTCCAACAGCCCTAGGAGTTGACTAAAATCAAAGTAGTTCTTTTACTTTAGCTACCCAGAAGACACATAGAGAGTTTGGAACTTTTGAATTATGTTTATTTGCAGAACATAATAGAATTGACTTATTCCATTTTGACCCTATGATTATACATATTGTGACTTTGCTTTAGACTTTACAGCATTGTAGTCCTTTAGTGCATGGAAGTTCTTCATTAGTTACCATACAGTGAAAACAATACAGCTGGATAGTAATGTTGAGACTGCCATTCATTGCAAAAATTTAAAAAAAAATTCAGATGTTTGTATCTGGAGAGCTATAATATTTGAACATTTGAAAATTGTGATTCATGTCATATTCTGAGATTCTGCCAACTTGTAACTATCACTTAAACTCCATTTAACCATATTCTCATTTAATTGCCTGCAAAATTAAAAGCAGGCATATTTTTTGGTACATGCAAACTGAAAATCAAGCGTCCTCAAAATCTGAATCCACAGAACCTAACACTGAAAGTTAAAGTTCATACTTTTCCTATTCATTTAAGTAATTTATAATCAAAAGTGATTGATCAGTATAAAATAAGATTAAATATTTCCATCTTCAGAACAACTTGTAAATCACCATTTCCTTTGGAAATAAGTTCAAGATATTTTAAATTAATAAAAAATGAAAAGCTGTATTAAATGTTTCTATACTTTAGAAAAGATTAAGCTTCATAGATACTCAAAGTTACATTGTCTAGTGTGAAAATAATCAAAATGAAAGAAAAATGTTCTTTGCTTCTAAACTATAATAGGAAAGACACTTTTTCAAATTTTTTCTAGAAAACAAAACTTTAAATAAAGAATTTGAGACTATATTTGATAGCAAAAATAGCTCATCTAGCTTACTCCCTCTTTGAAAACTCTTCACTGACTCCGATTATTTTTCCTTCCTATTTCTCTGAACATTAACTAATTCACAAGCCTTATTAGGAAAAAATCAGAGGAAGTGAAATTTGAATTCACTGATTCTTGGTGTGTCTTAGCTAAGCATTTGGAAAAAAAACAGGGTTTAAACTGCAAAATATATTTGCACATACTTACTCCTGAAACTGTGCTATCTAAACTAAATTTTAAGCTATTTAAAATATCTAAATAAATAAAGTGCAAAGTATGGCACATCATTTGTTGAATTATAAAACTGAGCATTTCCACTCAGTTAGCTGTAGTTGGCTGTAGCCGCAATGCTATTAGAAAGTAAATAACTAGGGAGACAGAACACAGTCTCTGAAACATACATTTGGTTGTTCCTTAAATCAAGAAAATAAAGACTTCCATGTATAACCACCTCTAGATATCCATTCTCATACAGCAGAAAAAAAATCAGAGTTTATAAAAGACCTGTCTCCTACAGTTATATGACCTTAGACACTCACTTAACATTTTTATAACTGCTTCTTCACATAAAGTTTAAAAAGGTTAATTCATTGAACAAATAAAATTAAATGTATCAATATGCTTTGCACCTAGCACTGTATCTAGGACCTAAAAGACCACAAATCTCAAAGTGAATTTTGACATTTTGATAAATTTGAAATTTGAGAACCACTATTCCAGCAAAGGGATATGACAGTTACTTGATCACTTGATCACTTGACATTCCGTTATTCCTTGATTTGCTTGAGCAGGCACCAGTAAATTTTCCATTTGACCCTATCACGTGCCAGTGTAGCCCAATGACTTGCTCCAGGAATACGAAGAGCCTCCAAACGTTAGTTCAGGGCCTTGACGAAGAAGTCTGACCATCTTGTAGGTGGGCGGCCATGTCATTGATTGACATCCCATGGGATCCAGTCGGTAAAGGCTCTAGACCAGTGGTCGTCTCCAAATCGCATTACACGTCCAGCCCATCTGATTTTCTACTCACCTTGGGAAATGAGACAGCATCCCTGACTCTCGATTGTCAACAGAGGTCAGAACTCCGGATTCCTTCTCTCACTTGAGTGAGGTGTGATATTCCAAGCATAGCTCTTTCAATTCCTCTTTGGGAACCCGAATAGCATTCTCATCCTACTTTCGTAGGGCACAGGTCTCTGAGGCATATGTTAATGCAGGGAGAACAGTGGCGTGGACCACCTTCAAGAGCATCAAAGAAATAGCTAAAAGGACAAAGAACCTCCGACTCCACCTATATGACAGAATAATGAGATAATCTCATTTTTAATTTTTATTAATTATCTCTAAAATTGTTTATTCCTGTTTGGTTTGGTTGGGGGTTACTGGTATTTGGCATATCAAATACAATACGGGTAGCTTGCCAGGCTCTGAGTGCAGGTGGGATACTCTTGCAGTCACCTCGAAAGTCAAGCATTTATTGATCAACCGCATGGCTGCAAAGCGGCCTTGCAAGCTGGGCTGTGATCAGCTCTTCTGCTGGGTGGAACTCTGAGGAGATGGGAGTCCTGATGTGGGAAATGGCGGCCTTCATGGTGTGGGGTTCCTCTGGCTTCTTGCATGGCTCTGCTGGGGTGGTGGGCCAGGGCTAAAAACCCCGCCATCCCTCCCAGGCACCTTGTGATCAGCTGGGCACAGGGAGAGCAAGTAGCAGCTCTGCCCCATGTGTGAGTCTCTGGATCAGCATACCTGGACTGGTCTTGAATAAGACTGCTGCAGGGTGGGTCGGTGATGAGCTGGGCTGTGATCAGCTCTTCTGCTGTGTGGAGCTCTGAGAAGAGGGGAGTTCGAATGTGGAAAACAGGGGCCCTCATAGAGTGGGGGTTCGTCTGTCTTCTTGCAAGGCTTCTTGTAAGACAGACACACACCGCAAAGACGTTGCAGAACTGGAGCAGCAATGACGTGTCGTACAGGCTGCCAAAGCTCGAGAATCCATACTCCATGCTGAGGCTGCCGGGCCTGCCACTCTCTGGTGCCCGCTGGCGCTGGTGTTACTGGTGCCAGCTCGAGTAAATCGATGATCTACGGGAAGTCAAGTGATCTACGGGAAGATCCCGTAGTGATCTACGATGATCTACGGGAAGTCAAGTGATTGTTTGGGGGAGTGCTTGGAAGGATAAATAATAAAAGAATAGTAGTTTGTCTTAAATTGCCCCCCCAACAGAGATCAGTAGGGGGCCAGCCCTCCACCCACCCTGGGTGATGATGCTCTCTACCCAGGATAAGGTAAACAAAAGGAAGATGGCCATGGAATGTGGGCAGGGCCAGGAAATTGACCTGGTACGAGTGTGAGACATGCCAGGCTAGGATGGGTTCATTGAGGGCATGCCCTGCCTGGATGGAGAGGTCAAGGGAGATGACCCTGTGTACATGAGGGATGTGCCCTGCCTACTTATCATGTGATCGCACACCCATAGGCTAAGGAGCAATATACCTTAAGTGGATAGGCTAGAGATAAGATATTACAAACTAATTGGCTGTGTACTGGGCGGGCCCTGTTGTAAGACAGAAGGAGCCTTCATAAGGGGTCTTTAGAAAAGGCTCAAGGTCCCTCTTGCATGTTCGGTACTATGAGTCCGTGTGGGAGCTGGACCCTGGCTAGCCAGCACAATAAACTCTGCTTTGTCCATTGCATCCCTGTGTGACTCTCTATCTCTCAAAAGGGGATAAGATTCCTGGACAGTAACATTTGGGGGCTTGTCAGGGATTGGAACCCGGGACCTCTCGTACCCCAAGCGAGAATCATACCCCTAATGTTACTGTGCTTTTATTCCTTATCCTTTCAGCTATATTTGATGATGCTTAAAATTTACTCCTGGCTCTGTGCTCCTGATGGGGTTTTGGAAGGCCATATGTGTTGCAGGGGATCAAGCCTCATTTGATCTGGTATTATAAATCCAGCTCCTAAAATTATTTTTTTAAAGAATACCAGGACATCCAAGCACAGATAAGAATAGACCAAAGGAAAAAAGAGAAATCAGATAGATTACAATCTAAATGTAACATCATTTCCATCAATTGATATGCATACATTTATAGGCTCTTGGTAAAGCAGTATAACATAGGTCAAGTCAAGCGTAGTAAATAATATTTTATTGGCCACACTTTCAATAAATGAATTGACATCTTATGCTGTAAAATTTACAGACTTCATGGTCAATTGCTTATTTTAAAGTACATATCAGGTACATCTGTGATTCTGTGATTGATTAAGACCTCAACATCATTTCTGAGTAAAGGTTTTGGGACCAACCAAGTAGTGAGGCTCAGATGCTATTCCTGGCTCTGTTTCCAGGAAACATGGCTGGGGATTCAAACCGTATTGGCAGGATGCAGACAAGTACCTTAACTCCTGTACCAATGCAAAGAGTCGTATTATCTACTATCTCTCTGACCCTAAAAGTGTTTCTGTCTAAAATGTAAAGGGAATATGGTGATACTAAGTGATATCAGCAATTTGGAGGATGGATCGAAAAAAAATGTAAGATCAACTAAATATTGAATAGAAATAGTGTGGCATTATAAGTTCAATTATAAGTGAAAATTTATATTCACAACAGAAGATAAGAAAGAAAGAAAACAGAAGGAAACACTTGATAACTAGGCATTTCAAGACAGTTAAAAATTTACAGGTATGTTTATAAGGTTCTTTTACTACCAGAGTGTGGAAGAATGACTATTGATCTCATTGCACTTGAGATCAACAAAATAATTAACTGATAATTATATGCTAGACGTTAATATAGGCAATGAATATGAAAAGTCAGAGACAAACATTGTATTACGTTATATCATATATCCTCACAAAATTTACTTTCAATTGATTTTCAATAATCTGGGAGAGCCAGCCTGAAAGTGAGTTCCCTGCTCCGCTAAAGTTTCAAATGACATTTGCATGAGAGATCCAAAGTAAAAAGGATCTACACACCTGAGCTCTTTCCAAATTTTGAACCCATTGAGACATAACAATAAATGATTGTAATGTTTTTAGTAGTTAAGTTTTGGAATAATTTTTTATGTAACCTTGGTAGCTTATTCAAAATAGAATATTATTAAAATATTTGAAGTAGGTACTTAAGCAGAAGTTAAAATATTATGAAGGATATATAGATTACATTTTGTACACTAAAGAAAAATAAGTAAGGGAGGAGAGATAGTACAGTGGGTAGGGCACTTGCCTTATGCAGCAGACCTGGGTTTGATCCCCCAACACCACATATGATTTCCTGACCTTCCAGGAGTGATCCCTAAGGAGAGTTAGGAGTAAGCCCTGAGCACCACTGAGTGTGACTCCAAATGAAACAAACTCCCCACAAAAAGAAACAGGAAAAAAAATGAAACAAAGATATTTGACTAAAGAGAGGAACATTTATTTCTACTTTGCACTGAGTTTTATTTCACTAATGAGATAAAATATAGGACATCATTTGGCCATAACAATAATACAGGGAATTTGCCTTGCATGGGTTTGATCCCTGGTATCCTATGTGGTACCCTGAGCACTGCCATTACTGATCCCTGAGTGCAGAGACCAGAAGTAAGTCCTGAACACCACTGGGTATGACCTCCAAAATAAAACATGAAAGCATGAGACATTAATAACACACTTTATGCAAGATAACTCAATAAAAGCACACATGATTGCAATATACTAGATATTAGCAAGTTCAATTAACCCAGAATTTCATAGTTCAAGTATTATAAACATTTGGATAGCATACATATAAAGTTGGTTAATAAAAAAACTCAAGCATCAAAAAAAATTAAGACATCACAAAGAGGAGATGTTATATTTCAGAATGTAAGCAAAGTTAATTTTGTTTGTCATGTTAACATGTGATTTAAAAATACTATCAGAGTTTATTTTAAAAGAACTGGTATTTACTATAAACATGTAACAAAAAGCTGTTTACTCTTATTTTGCCTGCAACAGGCAGTATGTATTAACCTATCCAACTTTACATATAAACTAATTGTAATTATTACAATCCATATAATTTAGCAGATTTTTAAAAATTATACCCAATCAACACCTTTCCATATGGCCAATTAGTAGAGTCATAAAATGCAGGAAATATATGATGCTGTATTGAACATCTGTGTTGGTTATCCTATGGGAATTTTTAATAAAGGACCAAGCAGCATATTGATGTTAATTCTACGTTACCGGGACTTTAAATAAAAAACCAAAATAAATAGCATCCATTAAACTGATCATACTGTTGTAACTCAAATTGTGTTTATTATGCTAATGGAACATGAAATTAAGAAAAAGACCTTTATGCCAGTGGAATTAATTAATGAGCTTTATGAAGGCATTGGGATGTAATTTATTTCTAGATAAGTAAGTCTAATTTGCAGTTCCATGGGTCTCTGCAATGCTGATTGTAATAGTTATTCCTGCAGATGTGCTGCTCACAGCATGTCTTTCCATTAGAACTGAACACCTCATTATATAAACTGTACCTAATTAAACATAATACAGTGGTGACTTGTTAAACTGGCCTTTTTAAGTCAGCAGCTGCCTAAGCTAATAATACTGTACACAAGATTTATATCATCTTCCCTATAACACTGATATTAAAATATACTGCCCAAGGGATTGATAACTAATTTACCAGTATGTAACAGGTACATTTCTGATTCTGTGATAAGAGATTAAAGACCAGCAGCCCATAAAAATGCAATGATTTCAACTCCATTTGGAACTCAAGATTACTTAGGAAACTTTATTAAAACTACATTTTTAAAAATCAGTAAAATAATCATGGAAATAAAGTGAGCATTAAAAAAAAACAAAATAATTTAAAATATCTTAAGAACTTTCCACTATTATTTTTTAGGTATTTTCCAAATGCACACACACACACACACACACACACACACACACAAATTTCAAACTCAATCTACTTTTGTTGCATTTCCCACTTTCAGTCTCATCTGGGTCTGAAACAAGATATTTAAAAGAAATAGAAGAAAATAAATTTTAAATAACAGACCTTGTTCTACTTGATATGAGTCTTTCCATGACATCTTTAATACTATAATGTCCATCCATTTTTAATTGTTGAATACGAAGATTAAAAATAGTCATGAAACCTTAGGTCAGTAACACAAGTCGTATTTATACTGAAATATTTATACTAATTAGTTTGTTTTTTATCTTCACAATTACCTCATTACTCCCACATATCACTCAGTACTCATCAGCCCTAACATGTTCCAAATACTTCATTACTCACCCTCACTATTTGATGTGTCTCTTACATCTTCTGATAACCAGGGGTTTACTTTGATTGTTGAAGGTATAATGCTGTCTTGTAGATGTCTAAAACATATGTCTATCTCCTCTCTCATCTCTATCAATAAATTATGACAAACTCTACATATAATTTATCACTGTAACACATTCCATAACTACAAATATTTGTTTAATAATTATAAGTTGATTCAATGATTCAAACAATCTTTTTTTTGCTTTTTGGGTCACACCCGGCAATGTTCAGGGGTTACTCCTGGCTCTGCACTCAGGAATTACTCCTGGCAGTGCTCAGGGACCATATGGGATGCCGGGAATCGAACACAGGCCGGCACAGGCCTGCCGCGTGCAGGCAAATGCCTACCGCTGGGCTATCGCCCGGCCCGCTTCAAACAATCTTATGAAAGTGCTTTTAGCTATTCTTTCTGCTTCTAACTTCAACAACCTTATAGTAATACAGCTGGGCACTTGGTAACTATTTGCCATTTTATTGCATTAATGAACACTATTAAAATTAAAATCCACTTAACTTGTGAACCAAATATTAATTTAACATTAAGCTTAAAGATTTCACACTTCACCCCACCTGGCACCCAGGTTTAGCTCTTTCTGGTTTTCAATGACTTCCATTTAAATATATGTTATTTAGGTAAAGAAAGATTCTTTTTAGTAATTGCATAAATAATATTTATAAATATTGCAAAGCAACTAAATGCTTTTCCAAAATTTTTAAACATGAGACATAGTAAAATGATTGTGTTCACTTTTTATCGATAACCCACAGTAGAACCACTATAATCCCTGTCATTAGATTCTCTAAAAATAATTGTGTGCCCTACCAGTCCCTTGTAGGTTATCAAAGAGCACTTACTTAATATTTTTTTTAAATTTCATAGATTAGTCAAGGACCAAAAGTCCAAATGAAAGAAAAAAAAATAAACTAAGCAAATGAAATTTCATTTTGAATAAAATGTAAAACTTGAAGAGAAAAAGATCACGTTTAGTGGGAAATAAAGCTTCATGTGCAAGTACTCTTAAAATTGCTAAGACCACTGGTAAGACAAATCCATTTAGAAATGAAAAGTATGAAAGAACAGAAAAGACACAGAGTTTAAGGTGAGAAAAGTGTTGGGAAAATAAGAGTACAAACACCCAACTGAAATTATAAATGCTGCAAGAGAAACAACTGAACTTTTCTATTTTGATTTCATCCAAAAAAAAAATTATTTTTCGTTTCATGCAACTAAACTCTCTTAGACAGCCCCGAGACCCAAATTCATAGTTTAAAGTGGAGGCATATAAATTAGTATAATATTAGATGCTGTAACAAAGCCCCAAACTTTACCATTCAATCAAATAGTGAAATGGAACAAACACATAAAACCATAATCTGAAAAAACGTTACTAAAATGAGTACACTATGCATTTTGAGATATCAACTTAAAGCAAACAACATTAGCGATATTTTAGAAATTAAATTCTGGTTACTATTACCTATATCCTTAAGAGTCAGTGTTCTAGGTAATTTAACACAATGGCTCTTAAAAAATGGAACAGCAATCAGAAGAGAAGACCGACTAGAATAAATACTAAAAGAACACAATCCACCAATACTAGCATTCAAGATTGAGGAAGGGAACCACAAATGTAAGAAAGACCAGTAGCTTATAAACTAGGAGAAAGGAAAAAATACAAACATAAGATATCTGGACAGTTTTATTTTAGATCCCAAGACACATATTGGGCATTTGACAGTCAGAACATTAAAATAATAAACGTGTCCTTTGAACACCTGAACTTTCTAGTAATCTCTTCACTTGTATCACTTGTCTTCCTGTTGTTCATTGATATGCTCAGTGGGCACCAGTAACATCTCCATACGTCCTGTCACATGCTAGTGTAGCCCAAGGGCATCTGCTCGCTCCAGGAACATGAAGAGCCTCAAACCATTCCTTCAGGTCATTGGAATGAGTCTATAATTGTCATTGATTTTTGGCATATCAAATACCACGGGTAGCTTGCCAGGCTCTGTTGTGTGGGTGGGATACTCTTGTAGTAGCCTCTCATGTTGTGCATTTATTGATGAACCTGGGTAAGGATCAGCTCTTCTTCTTGGTGGAGCACTGATGAGGGTTCTTCCCTCCTGGGTACCTCATAATCCAGCAGGGCTCAGGGGAGCTGGTAGCAGCTCCGCCCAGTGTATCTGAGTGTCTGGATCAGGCATACCTGGGCTTGAAGTAGACTGCTGTAAGGTGGGACTCTGATGAGCAGGGCTTGTGATCAGCTCTTCTGCTGGGTGGAGCTCCTGGCGAGCTGTGGAGTCCGGATGTTGAAAATGGTATCCCTCAGATGTGGGGTTCCTCTGGCTTCTTTGAGGCTCTGCTGGATATATATTATATATACATTCATATATTTATATCATGTATATATCAATATAACATATAATATATTCATAATATATATCATTAATATATACATACATATATTTATATCATGCAAATAAATGCAGTCATTCTATATCTGTAAAAAAGAGCATTATGGAGGGATTAAAATACGGAATCCTTGACCTTGCATGTGCCTGACCCAGGTTTGATCCCCTCCACCCCACATGGTTCACTGGGCACTGCCAGGAGTAACTCCTGAGTGAAGGGCCCAGAGCGGCCCAAAAACTAAAAAAGAAAAAGTTTTTGACATACCAAAGCTGACAAATAATTGCCACATGGATATAAAGCTTACATAGGAAGATATTATCATGTTTAGTTCTCCTAACTCAGAAAATCAACACTTTAGTTAGCTGACCTGGGTCTTCAGGAAAAGGTAAATATTTAGTTTAAATTACTATAGGATAGTTTAGAGGCAGGATCAGTAGTATAGCTAGTAGGACACATGCCTTGCCTGTGGCAGATCCAGGTTCCATACCCTGGCATCCCATGTGGTCCCCCAAACACAGCCTGGGGTCATTTCTGATGCAGGGTCCTAGGAGTCAACACTGAGCATCACCACTGAGGTACAAAATTGAAAACAAACAAAAAATAGATTACCTGGCTATCTTACCTAGATGGAAAAGCAGTATTAACATTATAAGAGAAAAAATACAATTTAAAGAACAATACAGAACCAGAAAGTGGTGTTTTTTTTTCTTTTCGTAACACCTGGCATTGCTCAGGAATTTCTCCTGAGATGATTGGGCACATTTCCTCTAACACCCACTGGTCCCAGGGAAGGATCATTAGAATTGCCCAGGAGACCACCACCAGACTATGATGGGAGTGTTTATCTACTCTGCCAAATTCAAGGGAGGAATCTTGCTAGTTTGCCTCCAGACATCAAGCACAACCCTTTCAGTAAACAGAGACAGGACACTCAGAATTACCCTGGCACAAAGCAAAAAACAAGAACTTTATAGGCACCATCTAGATTGCAGGAGGTCCATGAAATTATCATGTGATTCTCCCCATGAGAGGGCTGGTATATTTCTTTACATTCGGAGGAAAGGACAAGGCCCTGGCATTAATCATTTGTTTAGACTTTAAACAGAGGTGTGGCACCACTTAACAACTACACCAAAAAACTGATTCCTTGGTTGGTAACACAACCCACCCTGGAGAAAGGATTATGGTTTTTGGGTATATAAAGGGGATGACTGAAGCAGGGCCAACCACTTTGGTGAGAGACCGGGGCCCAAGTGCATGGTCGGAGGTCTGACCAAGAGCTAGAGGTCTGGGGAATCTCATTATCTTGGATTGTAGTAGCAAAGCTTGTTATATTATTGGTAATAAGTAAAGGCTTTTGCTAATACATCTCCCTTGTTATAAAGTCTCATAAAACAAGTTAGGTGACATTGTCAAATTGTAGTTACAATAATTATTTTACCAGTGTTCGTCTTCATCCTTAGAGTAGGTTATTTCTAGTATTTTCCATCTTATAACTGGTTGACCACACTACTGGGAACATTTGTAATTAATAAATTGTAAATATAATAATTCACACCCAGCAATAATATTTACCATCCAATATCATAAAAATGAACACCAAAATTTAGGCAGCTAAACTTTATGTCTAAATGGCATGTGTAAGGGTTTAGGTTTTTCTAAAAACCATGTTCACTTCACTTGTATCACGTGTATTACTTGTCTTCCCGTTGTTCATCAATTTGCTAGAGCAGGTGCTGTTGGATGACAGATTTACCTAATCTGGGAACTTTGGTGTTTTGCCCACTCACAGCTTAATCTATTTAAGCCAAGGTTCATTCCAATGAGACCTCTCTTCTATGTAAACACTGCTAGAGGGTGTGGCAGTTACAAAAGTCACCTTGACTGAATAACTTCTGACTTATATATCTACTAAGACTTCTGTGTTTTCTGGATTGGGCACAGCTCCTCCTTATACCCACTGCACCCAGCATGGGACAGTGAGAATTTACCAGGAGACTACCACCCTGGCTACGTTGAGACTATAGGAAGTCTATAGGAAGGATCATACTAGTTTGCTCTCAAGCAGAGTGTGACCCTTTCAGTATATGGAGAACATGATACTCAGTCACCCTAGTGCAGATAGTAAATAAGAAGGACCTTTGTAGGTACCATCTAGATTACATGAAACTCATGAAATTAAGATGTATTACTTTATATCAGCCCTCTCTCTCTCCAGTGTTTTACATAAGAGATAATCTTAGGATTAGTCCTTGGGTAATCTTTGTTTATACCTGCAATAGGGTGTGGCACTGCCCCTCTACACTCTGTTTAGGGTTCTTTGTTGACATGACCCTCCCTGGATTACTTTGTTGTATATAAGGGAGGGGACTGACTTGATGGCTTTTTTCTTTTGCTCCTTGGCTTTTTGCTCCTTCTTTTGGGTAGGACTCCTCTCAGGTGAGATCTTCTCTCTTTGGTGGGAGCCTTAGGCTCTTTTGTATGGTCTACGTTCGGACCAGAGCTAGAGTTCGTTCATTATATTGGAGTGCTGTGGAAGAGCTTTTGTACTATCACTATCACTATCACTATCTTCCCGTTGATCATCTATTTGCTAGAGCGGGCACCAGTAATATCTCCATGTGTCCTGTCTCATGCTAGTAGAACCCAAAGGCATCCGCTTGCTCCAGGAACATAAAGAGCTTCAAACCATTATATTAGGTCACGGGAATGACCTAATATAAATGTTACTGGTATTTGGCATATCAAATACGACACAAGCAGCTTGCCAGGCTTGCCGTGTGGGTGGCATACTCTTGTAGACACCTCTAAATAAAGCAATTATTGATGAACCGTGCGGCCGCTAGCAGCCGTGCGAGCTGGGCTGTGATAGTCTGGTCTGCTGGGTGGAGTTGTGATGAGAAAGAAGTCCGGATGTGGAAAACAGCGGCCCCCATGGAGTCGGGGGTCATCTGGATTGTTGTGAGGCTCTGCTGGGGTGGCAGGCCAGGGCTAGAACCCGCCATGCTTCTCGGGTGCCTCATGAGTGGCTGGGCACAGGGAGAGCAAGAGCAGCTCTGCCCCATATCTGAGAGTCTCTGGTTCAGCATACCTGGGCGGGATTGAAAAAAAAAAAAAACTGCTGCAGGGTGGCTGTCGATGATCCGGGCTGTGATAGTCTGGTCTGCTGGGTGGAGTTGTGACGAGAAAGAAGTCTGGATGTGGAAAATGGCGGCCCCCATGGAGTCGGGGGGGGTCATCTGGCTTGTTGTGAGGCTCTGCTGGGGTGACAGGCCAGGACTAAAACCCGCCATGCCTCCTGGGTGCTATTAAAAGCCTTTTTGGAACTGCAGACTCATGAATTTTCATTGTTCCCCGGCGTCCTCGGAGGTAGAAGAGAACTTCTGTCCTGACACTGTTGGGGACCCTGGTGGCATCCCCAACAGGGCACCAGTAATATCTCCATTCCTTGGGAATGAGGTCCATTATTATTACTGTTTTTGGCATATCGAATACACCATGGGTAGCTTGCCAGGCTCTGCCGTGGCTCTGGGTTCATCCCAGGGGGCCCAGTCTTTTTTTTTTTTTTTTGCTTATTTTGGGTTGTCACACCCGGCAATGCTCAGGGAATTATTCCTGGATCTTGGCCCAGGAATTACTTCTGGAGGTGCCTGGGGGCCATATGGGATCCGGGATCGAACCTGGGTCAACCACATGCAAGGTGAATGCCCTACCCGTTGCTCTGGCCCCCCTGTCTTTTTCTATGTCAGACCATCAACCATCTAGGGCCCACAGGGCAGAAACCTGGGTGTAGACAAGCCTCTCTCCTGTCTGGCACCTGCCTAAGAAGCTGGGCACCACAGCCACACCTGCAATGCCTCGAGGGGCAGGTATATCATTCCAAAATACATGTTGTAATAAGCAATATAATTAGTTCCTGCTAAGGGAGCAGGCATGCCTTTACTTTGGTGGCAGTAAAGGCAAATTGGTTGTGTGACTAGTGTTGGAATATTGAATACCTGAAACAACTATACTGTGAACAACTTTGTGAATCACGGTGTTTAAATAAAGTTTTAAAAAAATTAAAAAAATAAATTAAAAAATAAAGGAGAGTTGATGGAAAACTCTGAGCCCCTTACATAAGTACATGGTATCATGATGTTTCACATGTTATGTCCAGGAAGGATAGGAAGATGCGCCTCTAGACCTAACTGCGAGTGTGTATTCTCCACGAACTTTTTTGCTTTTTCCTTGTTATTTTGGCAGCACCAAAAGGATCAAAAGCAACAGGAAGTTTCGGAGCAGGAGGCCTGGTGTATTTACCCGGGATGTGGGTGGGTAAGGGGGGTGGGTGGGCCCAAGGTGAGTGCCTGAGTACTGAGCACTCAGGCCAAGAAAGCCGGCAGTTCCAAGTGGCCCCAGTTTTCCCTGTCTACTTTCCAGTTGGGAGTGGGGAGCCCTCCAACTGGGCAACCTGGTTCAAAGATGATGCAGGAAGAAGAGGTAAGAGTCCACTTTCTCCTCATCTTTCCTTTTTTGAGGGATACATCCAGCGGTACTCAGGGCTTATACCTGAGCCTGAAAAAACATGTTATAAAGAGAAATACTTTATTTTTTAAATATTAAAAGGTCCAAGGGGATAGACAAAAAAGATGAAATATATATATAGTTCTAAAGAAAAAGGAAAAAATGAAGTAAAACAAATATATAAAAACATAATCTGAAAAACTTATTAAAAATTTTTAATGAAACCACATATTGAAAGAGTACACTATGGAATTTGAGGTATCAACTTAGAATAAACAAAATAAGGCAAATTTTAGAAATCAAACTCCAATTACTTTACCAATATCCTTAAGATCAGGATTCTCATTGTGGAGAAAGGTAAAATTGCAAAAAAAAAAAAAAATAAAGTATGTAACAAAACATTTTACTTCCAAATTTGAATGAAAAATTTCGTCATAAGTTCTTTAAATTATACTATAAAACTATAGTAATTAAAACTGTGTGGTACTGGTATATTCAATGGACCTGAAGACCTGTCCTGTTACAAATTACTCTATCCACTGAGAAGGAGAAAAGGAAGGAGATGAGAATGCTTCTAGCCTGATGGCAGACTGGGCCCTCTGGGATAAATCCAGAGCCATTGCAGAGCCTGGCAATCTACCCATGGTGTATTCGATATGCCAAAATAGTAACAATAATGTACCTCATTTCCAGTGAATGGAGATGTTACTGGCACCCACTTGAGTAAATCAATGAACTTCAGGAAAACAAGTGATATTGGTATAAAGGCACACTCTTAGCAAATGGGCTGGATTTGAGAGCCCAGAGAAAAATCTTCATATGTGCAGACATTTTATTCATGACAAAGGATGTGTGTGCATGAAATAAGCAAGGAAAACATCTTACATAAACACTTTGGGAAAAACTGTACAGCTGCATACAAAAAAAAAAAAGAAAGTAACTGGACTCCAAACACAAAAAGTTAATTCAAAGTGGATTACAGATTTAGAGATTAGACTAGAATCTATAAAAATAATTGAGGAAAATATGCAAGAACTCTCCAGACAATTAATCTCAGAAGCATCTTCAGTGATTTGGCTCCAATTCAAAGAAAATAAAAATAATAAAACGAAAAAACAAGATAACAGAAAAGTAACAATTTCGTGAGTGCTTCTGCAGCATCAACACTAACAAGACAAAAAACTTAGCAGAGTAGAGCACCCCACAATAGAAAATTCACTGGGAATTCAGAGTAGAGCACCCCACTGAGAAAATTCACTGGAGAAAACAACTGTCACCTCAGGAAGACTCAACTCTGCAGAATGAAGAAAGGCAGATAAGTCCAGAGCCAGGGAGATCTTTCTCTGGTGAGGGGAGAGGAGAAGCAGAGACTAAAAGAGAAAAGGACTGCAAAATACAGAAACTGGACAGAAAACACCAAAATAGAGGGTCAGAGTGCTGAGCACAAAAAACTCACATCGGCTTTGTGCAATCACTTGTTAAGTTGGAAAGGTCGGACTCTTCAAGCCCAACACAGTGACCTATCACTTCTGGTGCAAGCAAGGAACAGCCTTTCCAGAGATAAGACACACCCTACAAACCTGTGTTCTTGACTTTTCTCAACAGCCTCTCTTCTTGAACTGATGTGGCTTCTCACAGAATCATTTTGGACTGAAACCCGTAAGCTGAGAGTGGCAGGACTTGCTAATCCAAATAAAATGTGCTACTACGCCTTGCCCTTACTAGGAGTAACCATTCCTCAGGTGAGCCATTCCTGTCAGGGTAGCAGCTTCATCTCGCCCCAGCAGGTGCTGCAGACAATTCAGTTTAAGCTACCAGACAATCTAACACATTTACAGCCACAGCAAGCTCAGAGTCAAAGGAATCACCCCCAAAGTGGGCACAACAAACTTCATCTCCAACGAATTCAGGGATATTTAGTGCAAAAGATCTAGAAATGTTCAGTATTGTGCCAGTACCCACCATGTCAGAAAGAGATTGGGAACTTGCAATGTCCAGCATAGAGAGTGATTGGACCGAGACTTATACTTGGAGTAGCCATTTTCAAACACTGCTCCCCAGCTCACCAAACTCCACCCCTACCACCACCAATTAGACCTGCCATCGCAAAGACTATTGCAAGCAGCATTAACCCTTGAAGATGCACACCAGCCATCAGCCTGGTTTCAGAGAAATTATTCTCTGAAATGATTTCAGAGAAATCATGTCTAACTTGGTACTTGAAATGATTTCAAATGATTTCAGGGAAATCATTCCCTAACGTGGTGCTTGTAGATGCAAAAATACCCTCAAGTTACAAGGACTATGTTACTGAACAGTTGTTATTAAGTAAAGAAACCATAATCTCCAATCACTGCTGAAATCAGCCTCTGGATTGTGATGTCATATCAACTGCAAGAAATCAGCAGCTGTGAACCCAAAGCAGAGTCCATGATAGCTAGACCTTGGAACTATAGCAGTTACAGGCCTCTAGTGCCACAAACTGCCCATTGTCATTCATATGCAAACAAATCAGAACCAAAAATACCAGTTGGATCTAGTAATCATTTAAAAAAAAATTCTCGCAAGATATGTATGGATGCCAGAAATCAGCTGATTCATAGGAACTAGCCTAATATTGTGAACCACAGCACTGAGTCATTTCTCAGTCCATCTGGCACTCAGAACTCCATCCTTAGCTCTCAAGAAGCACATGAATAATTAAAAAAAATGAAAGGATGCAGCTGTTTCAATGGATGGGACAGAAGCCTAGGCAATTCCTCAAGTACAGCAGAACTTTTGACACTACCTGAAGATGACTTCACAGCATAATCCTCTCGATGTTCATGAATTGAGAATGCTACTGGAAAAAAAAGATTCAATAGACTTAAAGAAAGACTGATGAAATAATTAAATCATTCAAACAGAAATGGATAAATAATAAAGTAGAAGGACTCAGAAGCAAAAAGGAAAAAGTCAAAAAATTGAATCTGTTATCTCAAAGATAAGGCACATTATAAAATCAATAAAGAGATAATACAATTTTTCTTGCTCACCATAATCACCACCATTCTCAAGGTCTGGATCCACAGCTCATCAGAGCCCCACCCAAGAAAGCAGCTGATCTCAAGCCTGGCACACCAGAGTCCCACACACAACAGAGCAGCCGAAGTTCAAACCCAGGTAGGCAGTTCTCGGAGGCGAAAATCACTGGGCATTCGAGGAGATGGAGCTGGGGTCCCCCTTCTCCTCTCTGTCCTATCTGGGAGGCCTGGTGGACCCACTCATGAACTGCCTCTGGGCTACAGTCATCATGTAGAGACTCAGACACATGGGGGAGAGCTGCTATCCAGCTCTCCTCAAGTTGTGTAGCCGCTTGCAGCCATGCGGCACATCAGACTAGTGGAGCAAATCATGTTCTAGAAACTCAGAAAGTAAATTAAAGGACAGAATTTGGCCAGATATCCCTTAACCAAGAATAGGGAAGAAAATGGATTCATTAATAACATTGACGTCTATGTGCTTTAACAGTGAATACAATCAGTGCCAGCTGATAGAGCAGGCATGTGATTGGAGTGGGTGGGAAGCAAGGATCTTTGGTGGTGGGAACACACTAGTGATGGGAGTAGTGTTGAAGTATGAAACTTTCTATCAGCAGTATTACAAAAACCTTTTTACTTTTAAATCACGGTGTTTCAATAAAAAGGGGAAAGCAACAACAAAAACCCCATGGAAATGTAAAAATAAAATAGAGTTTTTAGTGAATAAAATTTCATGGGAGATAGCAAGAGAAAACCCTCTGAATCTATGTGTTCTAGAAAGAAAGTATAAAAGAAAGGGCTTGTGGAAGAGATTATAGCTGAGAAAGTCCCCAGTCTAAAGAGTGAGAGTTTTATTGTATCCAGGAGACTGAAAAGGGGCAAACAAAATAAATACAAAAAGGACTCCAGGAAGGACAGATTGTGATAATAATTTTAAAAAATGGCAAGAACCAAAGAGAAAGACAGATTCCTTTAAGTAAAAAGAGAGAAAAATCTCAAGTTCAAGGAAAACAATATAAATTCAAGCCACATTTCTACAATGAAACTCTGCAAGCAAGAAGAGAGTGTTGTGCAATATTCAAAGTACTGAATGAGAAGAACCTGAAACCAAGAATCCTCTAGTCGCAACATTACCACTCAGATTTGAGGGAATAATAAAATACACTCCTGGGCAAACAATTGATGACAATTGTTGCATTTAAATAAACTCTATAAGGAAAACAGAATGGACTCAGATCTTTAAAAAGTGGAAGATTGAAGAGACAACCAAAATCCTTTTTAAAATGTGGTAAAAATTTAATTTATATTAATAATTTTTCTAACTGCAAAGAATGGAACTCTATCAAAAGATACAGTGTGACTGAATGGAATAGGACACAAAATACAATCTTAATGCTTACAGAAAACACACTTGAACTCTCAAGATAAATGGCAGCTCAGAGTGGAAAAATGGGGAAAACTCATTGAAGCTAATGATGGATGAAATAAAGAGCAGGGCAGTCATAATTTTATCAGATCAAATTGTATTCAGGTCAAGGAAAATAATAGTAGATAGAGATCCAGATTGCATACTGTATCAATGGAGCAATAGGATTTAATTATTTTATTTGGGGCTGGGGCACACCCCTCATTGCCCAGGACTCACACCTAGCTCTGCACTCAGGAATCACTCCTGTCAGGGCTCAGGATATCATATAGGGTGCCAACCAAGATCTAACTCAGGTTAGGGATATATAATCACCACACACACACACACACATCAAGGACCAGAGACAGAACAGGGAATAAAGCACTTGATTTCATGGAGCAGACCCTGAATTATTCACATCACTCCATATGGTCTCCTGAGCACTGCCTGGCGTGATTCCAGAACATAAAGCCAGTAGAAAGACATACAGCAGCTTTCCTGGTTGTTGTTCAAAAAATTAAAAACAAAACAAGGCAACCATCTATGCACCAAATGAAGTGGAAGCAAAGTTTATAAAGCAACTATTGATAGACCTAAGGATATACATCAACAGCAACACAAGAGCAGTGGGAGACTTTAACTCCTCATCATTGGACAGATTAGCCATAAAGAATATATCAGTCAGGGGATAGAGCTATAGTTAAGAGGTAGGTCACTTGTATCAATCTTGGGTACTCATATGGTTCCCTGAGCCCCACCAGAAGCAATATCTGAGGGCAGAATCAGCAGTAAACCCTGAGCATTGCTTAGTGTGGCCAAAAACAAACAAAAAATAAAAACACAAAAATATATCAGTAAGGAAACAAGATTCCTAAATAAGAAATTAGAATAACTGAAATTGGAGCTAAAGCAATAGTACAGAAGGTAGGGCATTTGCCTTGCACACAGCTGAACCAGGTTTGTCCTCGAGTCCCATATGGTCCCCTGGGCACCACCAGGAGTAACTCCTGAGTGCAGAGCCAGAAAAAGCCCTGAGCATCGCCAGGTATGACCTTTAAAAAAGAAGAACTGGGATTGATAGATAAGAACAGAATCCTCCACTCCCCCAATAACTAATACATGTTCTACTTTAGAGAAAATGGAACATTCTCCAAGATAACCCACATGCAAGGACACAATTCAAGTGTCCATCAAATCACAAAAATAGAAATAATATCAGATATTTTTTCATACCATAATATGAATATGTAGGAATGGCTCATAAAAGACATATGGGAAAAGCTCCAACCTTTGAGCATCATGTTGTTAACTATCTATTGAATTAAAGAAGAAGTCAAAGAATAAGTAACTGTTGAAAGAAAGAGGATACAGGAAATGGAAAAATATGCCATGTTCATGGATTAAAATAGGTAACATTGCCAAAATGACAAGTCAACTTAAAGTATTATTTAGTTTCAATAGAATCCCCATCAAAATTCTTATGTTATTATTCAAGAACTTAGAACAAACTCTGTTAAATTTGGAAAAATTGCAAAACTCCTAACTAGCCAAAGAAATTTTGAGAAAAAAAAAAGATGTAAGTTACCGCGTGTTCTAAACTTAAATTATACTAAAAGTTTATAGTAATCAAAACTGAGTGGCACAGGACTAAAATAGAGTGTGGATAATTGAATATAGTTGAGAATCAGATAAATTCTTCACTATATTGGCAAGTTAATATATGTTAAAAGAGTTTTTATATGTGAAGTGGAACAAGAAATGCTTCTTTAACAAACGGCATTTTAAAACTGGATAGTCACATAAAAAAATAGAAAATGAAACTATATCTCACATCATTCATAAAAGTTAATTCAAAATAGATTAAAGTCCTCAAAATTAGAACAGAAGCAACGAACTACATTGAGTAAAACATAGGCAGAACTCTCTGGAATATGGGCCTCAGAGAAGACTTCCACTGGCAAATATAACAAAACAAAATTACACAAATGGGACTACATCTAATTAAAAAAGGGTTTGCATGGCAAAGGAAACAAGATGAAGTAAAAAGACTCCACTAAATAGAAGAGAATATTTGCACACAATATATCAGAGACAAATGTCAAGTATTCACATGAAGTACTCTCAAAACTCAAAAATAACAAAACAATAATCCCAGGGAAAATGGGAAGAAAAAAAACTGGATAGGCACTTCCCTGAAAAAAGAGACCCAACAGATACATGAAAAGAGTTCATGGTCACTCTTTGTCAGGAAAATACTAACCAAAACAATGAGATATCACTTTACACTGATAAGACAACATATGTTAAAAAGTCTGGAAACAACTTTGAAATAATATATGTTAACAGGAATGCAGTGAAAAAGAAACCCCCATTAACTGTTACTGCAAATTTTCTCTAGTTCAGCTTCTACAGAAAAGTCTATGGAGAGCCCTCAAAAAAGTAATAGAACACCCATATGCAATTCCACTTCTTGGCATCTCTACCCACCCCAAACCCAAACACATTCATTTAAAAAAGATATATGTCCACCTGTGTTCATTGCAACACTTAGTGCAATAGCCAGGATATAAAAATAACCAAAGTATACAATAGATCAATGAATAAAATTGTAGTAGATATAGCCAATGCAATGCTACTGAGCTATAAAAATTAAAAATAAAATCTTGCAGTTTACTGCAATGTGAATGCAACTGGAGAGCACCATGCTAAGTGAAATAACTTAAAAGAAAAATAACAAATCCCACAGATGATCTCAGTATTCTGTGGTATAGAATAATGACTTATACCAAGGGAATAGATAGTATCAAACCATGACAGACCTGTGGCCTTCGCCTCAGATTATCAAGCAGTGGAAGAAATAGAAGAGGGTAATTGAGAGAGGGACTAGAAGTGACGTAGAGACAGTGGCGGAGAATATCATCAGCTGAGTGGTGGGGTGGTGGGGAGCAGTAACTTTGTGACATCAATACCATAAATGTTAACACTATTTAAAAATTAATAAAATTTTAAAAACAAATTGTAACACTTGTAACCATACTGCATAAAATATAATAAAAATAAACCATATATTAATAATACTATAAGCATGTAATCTATATTATAATGATATTAATAAATAAATGGATTTTTTAGAGACAAAAAATTTAAACCTAAAATAATGAATGTCCAAGGTTGGCCTGGAAACATCTTAACATACCAGAGAGCAAAACAGTATCCAAAGCTAGTATTCAGGATTGGAGAGGTGTAGTACAGGGAGTAACACTGCTTGTCATGTACTCACCTGACCCCAGGTCAAATCCCCATACTTCAAATGGACCCACGAGTATGATAAGGAGTGACTCCTGGACAGAGTGTCAGAAATGGAACAATCACATCATGGGTGTAGTCTAGAAAACAAATAAAAACTAATAGACAGACAGACAGACAGACAAGACTGAAACTCACCAAGGAAACATTGGCCCTGAAGGAAGAAATAGAAGAGAGAGGGCTGGTAGATATATACAGGCTTTTCATCCCAAAAAATCTGGGTACACCATCTGATAAGAAGTTAATATCCAGGATAAATCAGGCACTGGTACAGCTATATAAGAAGAAAACAGCCAACCCCATTAAAAAATGGGGAGAAGAGATGAACAGAAACTTTGACAAGGAAGAAATTCGAATGGCCAAAAGGCATATGAAAAAATGCTCATCATAACTAATCATCAGAGATAAAAATCAAAACAACAATGAGATACCATCTCGTACCACAGAGACTGGCCCATATCCAAAAGGGTAAAAAGCAACAGGTGCTGGGGTGGATGCGGGAAAAGGGGACTCTCATACATCGTTGGTGGGAATGTCAACTTGTACAACCTTTCTGGAAAACAATATGGACATTCCTCCAAAGACTAGAAATTGAGCTCCCTTTCGACCCAGCCATACCACTCCTGGGAAGCCAAAAACACACAGCGGAAACACAATCCGCACTTTTATTTTCATAGCAGCACTATTCACAATAGCCAGAACCTGGAAACAACCAGTATGCCCGAGAATTGATGACTGGATAAAGAAACTGTGATACATCTACACAATGGAATACTATGCAGCTGTTAGGAAAAATGAAGTTATGAAATCTGCCTATAAATGGATGGACATGGAAAGGATCATGTTGAGTGAAATTAGTCAGAAGGAAAGAGAGAGACATAGAATGACTGCATTTATTTGCATGACATAAATATATCAGGTGATCTTACCAAAAGTGGAAATTACCACAAACGTAGGGAGTCAGAGGTTAGGTAAGATAGAGAAGGGAATATGTGTGAATAGAGAAGGGAATATGTGTGAATAAATGTCAAAAGGGCTGATACCAACATAGAACTGAGCATTAAATACAGGCCAAAAAAATGCACATGATGGCTTCTAAGTGTATGGAGTGCAACCCACAATGTGTAAGAGAAGGATAAGAGAGATAGGGAGAGAGAAAAGAGATAAAGAACCTGCCATTTAGGCAGGCTATGGGAGAGGGGAGGGGACATTGGTGGTGGGAAATGGACACTGGTGGAGGGCGGGATGCTGGAACACTATGTGACTGAAACCTTCAAACATGAACAACGTTGTAATTGTATATCTCACGGTGGTATAATAGAATGTTAAAAAAAAAAATCTGGGTACACAGTTTTCTCCAGTGCACATGTTTTTGTTCTCTTTGATGTGTGACAGACTCTCTGGTGTGAGATGATATCTCATTGTTTTGATTTGCATTTCCCTGATAATTAGTGTTGCAGAGCAGCTTTACACATACCAGTTGGTCATCTCTCTGTCTTCTTTGAGAATGGTCTAGATCATCTCTTCACCCCACTTTTTGATGTGGCTGATTTTGCTGTTAATATTTACTAGCAATTGGGACAAGAGTGACAGTACTGCTGTTAGGCCATTGGCCCAGCATAAGGCTAACCCACGCCCAATTTCCAGCATTCCATATGATCCCCTGAACACAACCAGGAATAATTCTTGAGTGCAAAACAAGGAGTAACTGGTGTGCCCCTAATAACACAAACTAAAAACAAACAAGCAAAAATTTACAAGTAATTTATATATCTTGGATATAACCTTTAGTCAGAAGAGTAGTGGGCAAATATTCTAGGTCTTGGGGTATCTGGTCATTTTTTATCTTAATTTCTGGTTATTTTTTTTCAGAGGCATATAAAGTTTCATACCACTGTATGTGGGTAGCTAAAATCTGAAACAATTCAGGCACCTTTAAGGAAATGTTTAAATGAACAGTGGTACATCTATCTCATTGAATATCACTCTACGATAAAGATTAAAGTGCACAACATTTTTGGATGCATCTCCAGAGGATTATTTTAGTGTCACAATTACTTTCCATAAGATTTCACTTAAAAATAAAACTTGACACTCCCAAACAGCTTCTACGAGGCACATATCACCCTGATACCCAAAGCAGGGAGAGACAACACAAAGAAAGAAAAACTACAGACCAATATCCCTGATGAACACGGATGCTAAGACCTTCAACAAAATACTAGCGAACAGAATCCAAAGACTCATCAAGAAGATTATACATCATGACCAAGTAGGATTCATCCCGGGAATGCAAGGATGGTTCAACATTCACAAGTCAATCAACATAATACATCATATCAATAAAAAGAAAAAATAAAAACCATATGATCCTTTCAATAAACGCAGAAAAAGCATTGACAAGATCCAGCACCCATTCATGATTAAAACGCTCCAGAAAATGGGGAATTGAAGGGACTTTCCTCAAGATAGTTACAGCCATCTACCAAAAGCCCACAGCAAGCATCATTCTAAATGGGGGAAAAGTTGAAAGCCTTCCCCCTGAGATCAGGGACAAGACAAGGTTGCCCACTCTCACCTCCCTTTATTCAATATAGTACTGGAAGTACTTGCCATAGCAATCAGAGAAGAAAAGGACATCAAGGGCATCCAGATAGGCAAGGAAGAAGTCAAGCTATCATTATTTGCAGATGACATGATATTATACCTAGAGAACCCTAAACTCTTTACCAAAAAACTCCTAGAAACAATAGACGCGATATAGTAGAGTGGCAGGATACAAAATCAACACCCAAAACTCGGTGGCTTTCCTATATACAAATAACGAAAGAGAAGAAAGGGATATTAAGGAAACTGTTCCATTCACAATTGTGCCACAGAAAATCAAATACCTAGGAATCAACTTACCCAAGTATGTAAAGGACCTGTACAAAGAAAACTACAAGACACTGCTCCAAGAGATAAAAGAGGACACAAGGAAATGGAAACACATTCCCTGTTAATGGATGGGGAGAATCAACATTGTCAAAATGGTAATACCCCCTAGAGCTCTGTACAGATTCAATGCAGTCCCTATGAGGATACCGATGACATTCTTCAAAGAAATTGACCAAACGCCTCCTGAAATTTGTATGGAACAATAAACCCCCCAAGGTTGGGCCGGAGCGATAGCCCAGCGGGTAGGGCGTTTGCCTTGCACGCGGCCGGCTCATGCTGGCCTGGGTTCGATCCCTGGCATCCCATATGGTCCCCCGAGCGCCGCCAGGAGTAATTCCTGAGTGCAGAGCCAGGAGTAGCCCCCTGAGCATTGCCGGGTGTGACCCAAAAAAGCAAAAAAAAAAAAAAAAAAAAGATTAAAATAAACCCCCAAGGATAGCTAAAGCAATCCTCGGGAAAAAGAAGATGGGAGGCATCACCTTTCCCAACTTCAAACTGTACTACAAGGCAGTAGTAATTAAAACAGCATGGTATTGGAATAAAAACAGACCTGTGGACCCATGGAATAGAATTGAGTATCCTGACACCCAACCTCAAACACATGATCATTTAATCTTTGATAAAGGTGCAATGAGTCTAAAATGGAGTAAGGGAAAGCCTCTTCAACAAGTGGTGTTGGGAAAACTGGGCAGCAACATGTAAAAAAATGAATTTGGACCTGTGTCTAACACCATGCACAAAAATCAGATCAAAATGGATTAAAGATCTCAATATCAGACTTGAATCCATAAAGTACATTGAAGAAAAATATAGGAAAAACCCTCCACGACATTGGAAGCTAAAGGCACTCTTCAAAGGTGAAACATCACTAACAAAGCAACTAGAAGAAAAGATAAACACATGGGACTACATGAAACTAAAAAAGCTTCTGCACCTCAAAAGAAACAGTGACTAAGATACAAAAGCAGTCCACAGAATGGGAAAGAATATTCACCCAATACCCATCTGATAAAGGGGTTAATATCCAGGATATATCAGGCACTGGTAGAACCCTTTACAAGAAGAAAACAAACAACCCCATCAAAAAATGGGGAGAAGAAATGAACAGAAACTTCAGCAAGGAAGAAATTCGAATGGCCAAAAAAAACATATGAAAAAATGCTCATCATCACTAATCATCAGAGAGATGCAAATCAAAAACAACAATGAGATACCACTTTACACCACAGAGACTGGCACATATTCAAAAGAGCAAGAACAACAAGTGCTGGCGTGGATGTGGGGAAAAGGGGACACTCATCCATTGTTGGTGGGAATGCCGGCTGGTACAACCTTTCTGGAAAACAATAATGGACTTTCCTCCAAAGACTAGAAATTGAACTCCCATTTGACCCAGCCATACCACTCCTGGGAATCTACTCTGGGAAACCAAAAATACGCAGCGGAAACACCATCCCTACTTTTATGTTCATAGCAGCATTATTCACAATAGCCAGAATCTGGAAGCAACCAGAGTGCCCGAAAATCGATGACTGGATAAAGAAGCTTTGGGTACATCTACACAATGGAATACTATGCAGCTGTTAGGAAAAAATGAAGTTATAAAATTTGCCTATAAATGGATGGACATGGAGAAGATTATGTTGAGCGAAATTAGCCAGAAGGAGAGAGACAGATACAGAATGACTGCATTTATTTGCATGGCATAAATATATATGTACACATTATGATACCAATATCCAAGGTCAAGTGAAACATATATCAGGAGGTCTTGTCAAAGGTGGAAATTATCACAAATGTGGGAGTCAGAGTTTAGGTAAGACAGAAAATGGAACAGGGTGCTAACAATAGTCGAGGGTACTAATGCCAACCTAGAACTGAGCATTAAATAGAGGCAAAAGGATACACATGACAACCTTTTAATGTATGTTCTGTAATCCATAGTCTGGAAGGGAAGGAAAAGAGAAAGAGAGAGAAAGGGAAAGAAATAAAGAACCTGCCATGGAGCAGGGCTGGGGAAGGGGAGGAAACGGGGATGTTGGTGGTGGGAGATGGGCACTGGTGGAGGGGACGGGTGCTGGAAACACTGTATGACCAAAACCAAACATGAACTTTTTTAATTGTATATCTTTTTATTTGTATATCTCACGGTGGTATAATAAAATACTTAAAAAAAAAAAAAAAATAAA
>JAJIBD010021815.1:0-85000 GCA_021461705.1 Cryptotis parvus
AAAAATAGGAAAAATGAGGAAATGGAAACATATTCCCTGCTCATGGATAGGAGAATCAACATTGTCAAAATGGTAATACTCCCTAGAGCTCTGTACAGATTCAATGCAGTCCCTATAAGGATACCCATGACATTCTTCAAAGAAATTGACCAAATACTCCTGAAATTTGTATGGAACAATAAACCCCCAAGGATAGCTAAAGCAATCCTCGGGAAAAACAAGATGGGAGGCATCACCCTTCCCAACTTCAAACTGTACTACAAGGCAGTAGTAATTAAAACAGCATGGTTTTGGAATAAAAACAGACCTGTGGATCTATGGAATAGAATTGAGTATCCTGACACCCAACCTCAAACACATGATCATGTAATTTTTGATAAAAAGGTGCAACGAGCTCTAAAATGGAGTAAGGGAAAGCCTCTTCAACAAGTGGTGTTGGGGAAAACTGGGCAGCGACATGTAAAAAAATGAATTTGGACCTGTGTCTAACACCATGCACAAAAATCAGATCAAAATGAATTATAGATCTCAATATAAGACTTGAATCCATAAAGTCCATTAAAAGAAAATATAGGAAAAACCCTCCACGACATTGAAGCTAAAGGCATCTTCAAAGGTGAAACATCACTAACAAAGCAACTAGAAGAAAAGATAAACATATGGGACTACATGAAACTAAAAAGCTTCTGCACCTCAAAAGAAACAGTGACTAAGATACAAAAGCAGTCCACAGAATGGGAAAGAATATTCACCCAATACCCATCTGATAAGGGGTTAATATCCAGGATATATCAGTCACTGGTAGAACTTTACAAGAAGAAAACAAACAACCCCATCAAAAAATGGGGAGAAGAAATGAACAGAAACTTCAAAAAGGAAGAAACCTGAAAGGCAAAAACATATGAAAAAATGCTCATCATCACTAATCATCAGAGAGATGCAAATCAAAACAACAATGAGATACCACTTTACACCACAGAGACTGGCACATATTCAAAAGAGCAAGAACAACAAGTGCTGGCTTGGATGTGGGGAAAAGGGGACACTCATCCATTGTTGGTGGGAATGCCGGCTGGTACAGCCTTTCTGGAAAACAATATGGACATTCCTCCAAAGACTAGAAATTGAACTCCCATTTGACCCAGCCATACCACTCCTGGGAATCTACTCTGGGAAACCAAAAATACGCAGCGGAAACACCATCCCTACTTTTATGTTCATAGCAGCTTTATTCACAATAGCCAGAATCTGGAAGCAACCAGAGTGCCTGAAAATCGATGACTGGATAAAGAAGCTTTGGTACATCTACACAATGGAATACTATGCAGCTATTAGGAAAAAATGAAGTTATAAAATTTGCCTATAAATGGATGGACATGGAGAAGATTATGTTGAGCGAAATTAGCCAGGAGAGAGACAGACACAGAATGACTGCATTTATCTGCATAACATAAATATATATGTACATATTAAGATACCAATATCCAAGGTCAAGTGAAACATATATCAGGAGGTCTTGTCAAAGGTGGAAATGATCACAAACGTGTGGGAGTCAGAGGCTAGGTAAGACAGAAAATGGAACAGGGTGCTAACAATTGTTGAGGGTACTAATGCCAACCTAGAACTGAGCATTAAATAGAGGCAAAAAGATACACATGACAACCCTTTAATGTATGTTCTGTAATCCATAATCTGGAGGGGAAGGAAAAGAGAAAAGAGAGAGAAACGGAAAGAAATAAAGAACCTGCCATGGAGCAGGGCTAGGGAAGGGGGCAGGGAACCGGGGACATTGGTGGTGGGAGATGGGCACGGTGGCGGGATGGGTGCTGGAACACTGTATGACCAAAACCCAAATATGAACTTTTTAATTGTATATCTTTGTTATTGTAAAAATAAAAAATTAAAAAAAATGAAAATAGGAAAATGAAATAGCTGCTAAAATCCCCTTTGGCCAATCCCCCAAGCACTGAACTGGATACCTAAAAGCTCTATTCCTACCATCTGCACCGATGGTTTTCAATGCATACAATTTCGCTCTAGATTCCTTCCTCTGTCTCGTAGGCTGCTTTGGTAGTAATTCTAAATATTTCAATCTATGGTTCAAATGGGTTGAACATTCACTTGGCCATTTTGAAAATAGTTCCTACAGCTATGTATTTGCTTATAAAAAAAAACTTTCCTATGCTTTGGAATAGTCTGAACAAAAATAAAATATATCATATTTTGAAAAACAGTCCAAAAACTTCTGAAGAACTAGATGGGCAACTAAGAGTTGTGTTTCTCAGTAGATATTTTCTGGGAACCCAGATTCTCTGAAATATCCTTAAAGCCTTCTAGATGCTTAGAAGTTTTTTTCCTTAAGTATAATTTGCTTTTTTTAAATTTGTTTCTGTGTGACACTGTTAACACAGAAGTGGATTTTCCTGTGCTGGTGGGTTCTTGAGAATTGAAAGATTTGCATACAAAAACCTCGGAATATTGAAAGTTAGTTTATTGTGCAGAAAAGGGAGATGATTCCAGGTCCCTCCGCAACTGTCTAGGCCTCACCTGGGAACAACTTCCTGTTCCTGCCCCACACAGTCTACTCGCCTCCTATGAATGACGGCCCAGCCCCTGTTCCTGTGTGCTCTCTCTGCTTTCCTAGACTCCGGCGTGCCTGTACTGGATCCTGTGTCTGGGCATGCCGCTCTACCTGATTTGGGGAAGGAGAGAGGGGCCTGCAAGAGAGCAGGCAGGTCAGAGAGGAGAAAGAGAGAGAGAGAGAAAGAGAGAGAGAGAGAGAGAGAGAGAGAGAGTCCCTTTTATCTACTGCCAAATCCCACCCCTCAACATCCCCTTTCACATTCTTTTTTTTTTTTTTGCTTTTTGGGTCACACCTGGTGACGCTCAGGGGTTACTCCTGGCTCTGCACTCAGGAATTACTCCTGGCGGTGCTCGGGGGACCGTATGGGATGCCAGGAATAGAACCCGGGCCGGCACAGGCCGGCTGCATGCAAGACAAACGCCCTACCCTCTGGGCTATCGTTAACTACCTGTTCCAAGGGTGTGATTAGCTACCTGTGACCTGGTGCTCTCCACCCTATCTTCTGCTGTATCAGCACTAGCTGATGCTCAGGGGTTATTCTTGGCTCTGCATTCTACAATCACTCCTGGCAGGCTCTGAGCACCATATGGGATGCCGGGTATGAACCCTGGATTGACCATGTGCAAGATGTATGTCCCTACCTGCTGTACCATCGCTCTGGCTCCTAGTTCCCATTTCTTCTGAGGCAAGAA
Source organism: Cryptotis parvus (assembly GCA_021461705.1). Lineage (NCBI taxonomy): Eukaryota > Metazoa > Chordata > Mammalia > Eulipotyphla > Soricidae > Cryptotis > Cryptotis parvus. Next base: position 3,277 of record JAJIBD010021815.1, read on the forward strand.
AGGGCAATGCCATCTTCTACATGGTATTATTTACTTCGAACCTCAGATAAATTTAAGTTTGGTAAAAAAAATATTTCAACTCTCCCTAGGGAAGAATGTATACTCCACCTGAAGATTTAAATCTTATGTAATCAATTATGAATTATCTAGTGCATGGAGGAGGAGCTACGAAGTCTGGGGAGCTCAATGAAGATATTCATTGGAACCATGTTTAAAGAATTCACTGCTGGCAAACCACAATCTGTTGTTTATAAAAATAAAAGGTCAGTCTATATTATTTGATTCCCAACTTACTGCTATGTTTATCTGGGGTGTTAATGAGAGCTCAAAGAAAAAAAGTTCATTAGGGGCGAATCCCAGCTACCTTGTAATCTCAGGATATTGAGCGACCCAAGAGAAGTCTTTCTACTAAAATTTACATTGAATTTTCAGTCCCATCTATTTTTAGTGACTCTATAACAGATCAACACAGTGTGCCAAGGACTATAATTCAGTGACTGTAACTCAACAAGACATTTACTCCATTTCCTATGGAATGTTCTGCAAATCTTTTCTTTCCCTTAATAAACTGGTGCAGTTGTACCTGTCAAGAACAACACACTGCTATGCTTGGCATTTCCCCAAGTTATGCTAAAAAGGACCTTGAATTTGACTTTGTTATCTTAGCTTGAAATATTTCAGCTCTACCATGAAAGGGGACAAACCAGCAAAAGGAGTGGGGAGGAGGAGTGTATATTTTTTGGAAAAGAAGATGGAGTCTTATCTCTGGCAACGTGTCACTGGCTAAGATTTTTAACTTAAACTTACAAGTTCAAGTTCACATAAGACTTCTTTAAATGATGACTTAAGGACTTGTATTGAAAGTGCAACAGCTTATAGAAATTAAATAGCTTCCCTCTGATTAATAGCCCCCTCCCCCGATCTCATGGGGTTTGAAGTTAGAGATAACATGTTTCCATATTACCCTATTACATCTGTGGTTAAACTGTTCCCAAACCCCTTCCCGGGTCATTAAGAGCAGCAAATCTCTGATTGCACAATAAAGATATCTTTTCAGTGTTTTTTTCCATTTAATTCTATGAAGAGTTGTATTTATAATAAAACTGCCTGTATGAAGGTAGCACCCTGGAACTGCGAAGTACAGTAGATTATGCTGCCACGTAATCTAGTAAAGGCAATTGCTCATCTTAAATCTAGTAAAGACAATTGCTCATCTTTAATCTAGTAAAGGCAATTGCTCATCACCAACACGTGCACCTGCCAGTCAGACAGATAATAGTAACGGCTAATGGGAGGAAATAAAAACTCTTCAAAGGAGAATGCAAGCAGGTATATCTGTCTTTGACCCTGCACTTGTGCCCAAGAAAATGGCAGGGAAGCAACAGTCCATCTGGCCTGAGAACAAAGCAAAACCAAAGGGGCAGAGTCACTGGCCTTGAAAGGTGGACCACGTGCACAGCAACAGACTAGGAAGCAACAGAGCTGACAGGAACACAGAGGTGGTCTTGGGACAGAACCAGCAATAGACCAGTTTGGACTTTGAGGGACAGATCCAGAGAGATACCAAGGACAAAGTGTGCAGGAGCCAGCAAGGAAAAAAATGCAAGACCCTAAACAAAAAACACAGGGAGAGGCATGTTTCTAAAACTTCATTCCTCACTGTTGGTGAATTCCTGTCACTGAATAAGCATCAGGAGTTTTGCAGCCTAAATCCCTCATACAAAACTCCAGGAACCTCACTGGAGCTAATGCAGTTTCTTGGTAATAAAAAGGAGTGCGGAGGTGCCTTCTACCTATAATTCACGGTAGTTTACTCTCTTTTTAAGAACAACATTGAGTTTTTTCTACAGTCTGTGGTGATCCCAACAGTAACTCAATATCTAACACGTTGGAACTGATAGAACCTTAGCCAAGAACATTCTGGATAAGGTGTAATACAGAAAGAAATGAAGCTCACTTGAATTCTGTGAGCCAGTTGATATTTGTTAGCCTAGTGGGATGCAACAAATATTTCAATCTAATAGTATGAATGAGATATAAAAAGAAAAGAAAGTTTGTTCTCTAGGAAATTTAACACATGATAGGTTTAAGGCAAGGAGTTACTTCAGTGACTACTTTCTGTCAGCTGGACAACTCTGAGAAGAAGTATTTCAAATTTAACTGTTGTTTTACTTTCAATTTTCTTTGGAACTTAGTTTTTCAAATGACAAACTACCTGCACGCTTTGCAGCAAATTGAACTTTGATACTAATTAGAGTTCCAGCTGAGTGGTTCGCAGTCACCATCTGTTTTGCCTTCCAGAAATAGATTTGCATTCCACACAGCACCTACTTTTGAGATTTGATTTTGCTTTGAGGCCAAGAAGTGTATCGACTATCAGGATATTTTGAATTTTATTTTCTCTCAATAAAATATGTAGGTGTGTTAGGTAAATACATGCACCTTGTCTTTTTTAAAAATAATTCTTAAAGATTGTGCTATAATTTATTGTAAAGCATTGAGGTCTTATTAAACCAAGGTGCCCGTTTCAGAAATTAGCACAATTTGTTCCATTTGTCATTCCCAATGACTCTTTCTAGCTTTGGATCCCAGTTTGGAAAAGAAGTCTTAGCCCTGTCTCTACTCCTTTTCCATAAGGTTGCAGCTCACACCATATTCTTTCTTTCTCCTAGAGATATAGAACAAAAAGGGCTCTGGTCTTCAGAAAACATCAAGAGTCAGGTATGACCAGAGAGAGATAATATGGGACGTGAAGCATACAGATAAATTGATTTAATCCTTCTTACCACATGGAATACCCCAAGCCATGGCAAAGTGATTCCTGAGCACAGAGTCATGAGTAGCCCTGAGCTGCACCAATCCCCCTACCCTGCCAACAAAATAGTAACAACAGCAACAAGTAACCAAGCAATCACAAAGCTAAGTAAGGAAAGTAACCCATTAATGATGGGCGTGGTTTTCCACAGACTGCATTGCATGGTCAATGCCTTTTCTGTGTCATTACTCTCAGCATCTGAATAATGAAAAGCTATTAAGGAGGGGAATAGATTAGGTGCCACATGGGGTAAAGGGGGATAGAGCTACTGGCAGAACAAAAACTGTGGAAAGCACCAGAGCTGAAGCAGGTATCATCAAACCCAAGACCCCTAAAGATGACTGGGAACAAGGCAGAGAGTGAATAAGTTGGAGTCAGACCAAGAGAGAATGGAAAAACAAAGGCATCATTGAATTCAGATAAAGGTGCCTTTTCCCTGGGAAATTCAGACTTTATTATCCCAAATTTTCATGTTCTCATACAGGTTTCCCAAAACCCACTGTTTGCTTTCTGAATGGTACTTGTATAAGTACCACATTACTTGAGTTGCCACGATTACTCAGCCATTCAGTGATCTGATCATTCTGAATCGAAAGGTTATCTCTGAAGTCTATTCACGAAAGGAACATGCATCAAATTTTTACTTATTTAGTGTACAGTAAATGCCCTTGACTGTTTCATTCATTCCTTGTAACAGTCTACTGAGAAATAGCTCAGGACCCTATTTTAACAACTAGATGTGGTAAAATGTTGGGGGGTCTGTTGAAGTAGTATCAGCAGTATCAGGGACCGAATTCCTTTTTACTTCAAGGGCCAGTGGCAGACAGACAAAACCATGATTTCAATACAGTTCCAAAGGCTTTTACTTATAAACAATCATTAAACTCTACCTCTACAATCCAAGGCGAGACCTATGGCTGATGGTGCGATTTCTCTGATCATGTGCTCAGGCCAGTGTCTCCCACCAAGATGGATGCTTCTTCTCCCAAAACCCAGCTTTTCTCTCTCAAATGGTGCCAAAAGCCCAAGGCTGTCCCATGAAGGGCCGGTGTTTGCTGAGTCAAAGACCAGCACTCACATGCAAATCTCTAGGTAACCACATCCAAACCAGGTCTGATCAAATGCTAAATAACAGGTCCTCAGTCCCTTCTATCCCAATCAGCTCTTATGCAAAATATTCTGGATAGGGAGCTTTTGCAGGAATCATACCTATTAACAAAAGCATCTCAGGATTTATAACATGAGGAAAATAACAATTTCATACCATGAACTTCATGCAACTAGATGATCATCTCTGGTGCCCACAATGTCCATGTCCATATTGCTCTGCTCCAGTGTAATTTACATGCTCTGTTCTCTGTTTTACTACAAGGATCATGTTGACCTGCCTGAGACAAGCTAGCATGAGTCCTCCTTTAATCTTTACAGAGATGATTCCTAAGGGTGGTTCCAATGTAGCCAAGGTGGTATCCTCCTGGTATATTTCTAGTCCCACAAAAAGGATCCATGGGGGATAAGAGGAAAGGTGACCAAACTAGGTAGCATTGGACTCATAACAGAAATTATAACAATATCCCAAGAGTTATTAAAATCAAACTGTCTAGCACATTCCTGCCCCCAATTTCCTATTGTGATTTGCACAAGAGCCTTAGGTCAATGCAAATGGCTTTAAACTGCAAAGACCGGTGCCAGCTCTGGTGGCATCTGCCAACAGTATAAGAAAGAATAAAAATGATTCAGTGAAACACAGCAAGGGACTCGAATCTCTTTCTTCTCCTACTTCCATCATGAACTAGTCACACAAAATATCCAAGGGAATTCAGTATCTTCCTTTTTTATTTTATTTTTCCCAAATGGGAGAGAGAAATACACAGAGAGAAAGAGAGAGAGAGGAATTCAGTTTCTTCTGAAATTATGATTGCTTTCAGAAGTGTTAAATGGGCAGACCTCAAGTTCACTGCATCACATCACAAAGAGACACATAAGTTAAACAGTATTTACAAATCATCAAAGTAGCTGCAGATAGAGACAACTGGGAAGATATCACATGGAGATACCAGTGGCAGGATTCTCTTAAAATCCATCTATGCTAACCCACAGTCAAGTTAAACACCCTAATAGACCTCATATCAGATGTTAAATTCCATCTAATACCAGCTTGTGAATGGTACCAGATTTGCCGAGCCAAACTGTTTATAAATAATATATAAATAGATAAATAATGATCTGTTGAAAAGGGAAAAGTGTATTACCAAAACTCCCAACATTTTTGCCCATTGCCACATCTATCCTGTTTTGGAGGAACAGTGCTGTAGACAGGAATGTAGAGCTGAATGGGGATTTGGAACTCAACTCTGACATGACTATGACCTAGGATCCACTTAATCTTCTCTTGACAGATACTATCTGAAGTGTTGGTATCGTGAAGCTGTTTAGTGAAGTCTGCTCTGTGGAGGCTCTGGTAACAGCGTCCATCCAGAGCTTCTCTGTCCTGCTATAGAATCGACTGAGTATCTTTCCTATCCAAGATCTATGGGCAAGATCTCAGCGTGTTACTGAGACAAAATACCCTCTGAGCACTCCTGCACTCAGCAGAAGGTGTCAAACGCAATTCTTGAGCTCCGAAAAATGTCCAAATGCTAAAACTATCTGATAATTAAGAGGATTATCTCTGAGTCAAAGAAAGGTTCATTTTCCACGGGTAAGCTCTTTGGTGCAAAAGAGAGTATCATTTGTAACCAATATTTAAACACAGCTAGTTGAATGGCTGTGGTGGGAGTTTCTGCTTAAAGAAAAATAAAGATGTTTCCTTTAGGCTGATAGTCTTAGGAGTTTCCCATAAACCCATGTCTCTTGCCCTATCCTTCTCCCCTTCCCGTTTATTTCTCTCTTATTCCATATTCTGCACTTCTGTTCTTTTCCCACGCAATCTTCCCATTTTATTCCCCCACTGCCTCAGAAAGGACACTGTCGTCTGGGGCATGCATCATCATTTCTTCTCATCACACGTTTACTTTTGGTATTATATGTCTTGATGTGTTCATTTAAGTGCAATTGATGAGGCAAGCACAGTTGGAACCGATCACTCTTAGTAGATAAATGTGACAAACTGCTTCCAGATATGTGAGATTATTGAATCTGTAAAATGGGAGTAACACCTCAGGGGTGTGTGCATGTGTGTCTCTGTGTGTGGCTTTGCATAAATCAGCTAATAGAAAAGGAAAAAAACACTTAACCTGGTGCCTGATGTTCAATTTATTTTCTTTGTAGATTTCTCAAGATGTCAGTTTTTCTGACTCTAGAGGGAACCTAATAAAATGTATGCCTTCTATTTGTCTGTCATCAAAATTATTTATTTTTAACCTCTTCAGTCTGCATACTGTAATGTAAAAACAAAATTCAAAAAAAGTACAGGATTTGAAATACTGTTTTTCATGTGTGAAAATATTCTACTTCTTTATCCAATGTACAGAAAGCTTTCAAAGATTAAAAATGTGTCTTATCTTGAAGACATATTAATAATAAAATAAAATAAAATAAAAAATTCAAATAAAGTATCACTGTCTTCGCGTTCATCATCGATTTGCTCGAGCAGGCCCCAGTAACATCTCCATATGTCCTGTCTCATGCTAATAGAGCCCAAGTGCATCTGCTTGCTCCAGGAACATAAAGAGCCTCAATCCATTCGGAATGAGGTCTATAATTGTTACTGGTATTTGGCATATCAAATACAACACGGGTAGCTTGCCAGGCTCTACCGTGCAGGTAGCAAATAAAAGTAAATTGTGAATATTTAATTCAATGTGATTTTTTCCCCAGCATAACAGTATGACATCTGGTTTTAAAAAACTACACTTATAGGGAGTCATATAGCCAGAGTGATAGTACAATGGGAAAGGTGCTTGCCTTTGGACATAGGTTTAATCCCCAGCATTGCATATGGCTCCCTGAGCCCACCAAATGTAATCCCTGAGCCAACAGTCCTGAGAACCGCTGGGTGTCTCCAAAACAACAACAAAAATAAAGAAAGTGTCTGAAATGGAAAGGAATGGTGAAATTACACATTCTTTGTGCTCTAATCAGTCCAGATGAGAAGGAAATTGCACACGGTTCTGTGGAATCATAACTTAAAGATGATGAAAAGGTAAAACAGACTAAGGTGCCTGAAGATGCACAGTTGACAGTCCCTAAGCAATGGTGGCAGGCTCAAAACTTCTGTGTGTCCATCCAAAACAGCAAGACCAACCGGTGCTGGCCTGGATGTGGGGAAAAAGGGACTTTCATCCACTGTTGGTGGGAGTGCCGTCTGGTCCAACCCTTTTGGAAAACAATATGGGCATTCCTCCAAAAAACTAGATATTGAGCTCCCATTTGATCCAGCAATAGCACTCCTGGGAATATACCCGTGATACTGAAAAACACATAGCAGAAACACTATCTGTACTTCTTTATTCATCTCTGCGCTATTCACTATAGCTAGAATCTGGAAACAACCTAAATGTCCGAGAACAGAGGACTGGCTAAAGAAACTGTGGTTCATCTACACTATGGAATATTATGCAGCTGTCAAAAAAAGATGAAATTATGAAATTTACCTGCAAATGGATGGACATGGAGACTATCATGCTGAGTGAAATTAGTCAGAAGGAAAAGGACAGATATAGAATGACTGCATTCATTAATAGGATATAAATAGATACCAGTGTTTTACTAAGTGTGGGAAAAAAACTCACCATTGAATATACACAAAGAGACTTAAATGATAAACTCTACATATCTGCAGGGCTAGCCACAATGTGTAAAAGAAGAGGGAGAGAGATGCAGAGACAGAGAGAGAGACAGAGAAAGAGAGGAAACAGGGCTACCTGCTGTTGAGGCAGCCTAGGGGTGGGTGGGAGGGGTGGGGGTACATTGGTGGTGGAAATGGGGCACTGGTGAAGGGATGGGTGCTGGAATACTGTATTACCAAGAACCAATTATGAACACCTTTGTAATTGTATGTCTCAAGGTGGTATAATAAAATTTTTTTAAAAAATTCTATGTGTCTCTGAAGTTTATGTTTTTCCCGAGATCTCATGGTTCAGCAGTTCCTACTGGGTTTTAAAATCCTTATCTTCAATAGCAGAGAGATGATCATGGGAATGAATGTGCTAAGTAACTTGCAAAGCAGGATCAGGCTATTCAATAAAAACTTACTTATTCCATCACGACAATAAAGCACTAAGATGGAAGAGCTCTGATCTAGAGACTTCTGCTTCACAGTAAGTGAAATAATTTGACTAAATTTCTAGTTAGGAGACATTTTATACTAATGAACTAGAAGTTAGCTTTTATTTATGAACATGAGAAAAACCAGACTCCAGCTCATTTACTCCGTGTGTGACACACCTAGATACACCTTCATCTCCTCATAATTTCCAGTTGTAAATCCACCAAAGTTTTAGGCAGGGAGGTCAAGACTAGACAGGCTCCAAGTCTTAGCAATAGCAGATTTTCAGTAGGGAGGGAGTGTGGGAAGGATGATGAGAATTTGGGGTAAGGGTCTTCCATAAGAAAAGACCATGTCAGAGGTAAGAAAGGACGTGCTCTTCTTGAAGACATAACTCATGGTGGCACGACTTAATCTTTACGATGTAGATGTTTGCCTTAGAGTTCTGCCATTCTAGAATGTACTGGGCTTTGCATTACCCCCCCCCATGTTGCTGTCTATTCATGGCCTTTCTTTCCTCCACAACAGAATAGTAGTAGATGGGCTAGACACAATGACAATGGGTTCAACTACTTGCTCAATTAATAAGAACTTGGGAATTGGTGGAAATCTTCTCAGAGAGGAAATAAAATGCTTAGGCTACTCATAGTCTCCACATCAATGATTTTTATCATTTTCCTGAATCTTCAAAGATTATTCAGTAGTTTTCAACTTCAATTGTGTATCTTTCTTTTTGAACAAAACTATTGCTTTTTCTTTGCTGGAGGACCATTTCAAGTTCATCCACTTCTTGGTCTTGGAGAAATTACTTGGAAATTTCCTCTTAAGAACCAGGCACAAAGTGTGTCTGTACTGTTGCAGTTTTGAAGAGAATATGTATGCACTGTCTTTCTTTTCTGGAACAGAAAGGAATTGAAAGAAATGAGCAAGCTTGGTCAAAAGTATTTCCACTTATGAATGAGAAATGTTGCAAATACTTTCAGGTTAAAAAGCTTAGAATGAATGTATTACTGGCCAGGTTACATTTATACAGTTAGTTCATTCCTAGAGTATTCACGTTACCACCAACTCTGGCAAAAATAAGAGCAACAGTTTTTAAGGGATAAAATGTTCTTGAGAACCATCCCAGAGGAATCAGGCTGACCTTTCTCTGCTTTCATCACTCTGCATCAGCCAAGAAGCAGGGAAGCTTTTTAAACAAAGGTAGGAAACAATGTCATCGCAGACCCTAAATTCCATGTCTTGAATTACTACTGATACTTAATAGAGTTGTTATGCAAACAGTCTTCAGAGAATGTGCATGTGTCTTACTTCTATTGAGCATGAATGATAGCAACAGGTCATAAATCTTGAACAAAGTATAACACATCCACAGTTTCATTCCCAGGCTGCAACTTTTTACTTGTGTTTGTTTCTTTAAATATCAGTGATCTTATTGACTAGTTCTTATTCACATGAAAAGGTGATATAAAATAAGAAGAGATGACCAATGATTGAGCAAATCAATGCATACACTTACAAATCCATAGATAAAATATATGAAATGTTTAATGTAATGATTTAGGTGAAAATGTATTGTTTTAATTCAATAGACTATAGCAACATTTTAAATTATCATTTCTTAAAAAAACTTTTAATTCTTCTACATTGATGATTAAGAAAAGGACTTTAAAAGCATTTCTCATTGGACCCCTCTTGCTGCTCCTAAAAATACTCAGTCAACAAGGCCAGGTTGCCAATGCCTGGCTCAATATTAGGACTTAGTTTCAAGTCCAGAGTTCGGGCCCAAACAGTGCTGCTATACTCAGTGGTGTTTGGGGACCATGTGTCTCTGGGGATCCAATATGAAATTATATTATTTAAGACATGTGACCCTGATCTCTTAAAAGCTATTGCTCAATGTTTCCTATATACATATATATGTATATGTGTGTATATATATACATATATATATATTCAAGATATAAGATATATCTTATCACTTTACTTGTATCACTTGTCTTCCCTTTGTTCGTCTATTTGCTCGAGTAGGCACTAGTAACATCTCCATATGTCCTGTTGCAAGCAAGTTTACCCCCAGAGTCATCTGCTTGCTCCAGGAACAGGAAAAGCCTCAAACCATTCCTTCAGGTCATGGAATGAGGTCCATAATTGTTACTGGTTTCTGGCATATCAAATAAAACACAGGCAGTTTGCCAGGCTCTGTCGTGCAGGTGGTATACTCTCAGTAGAAGGCTCTCATCTCGAGAATTTACTGATAAAACTCAAAGAGGAAAGATCATATTTTCTCTTGGGTGGAGCCCTGAGGAGCTGTGTAGTCTGGATGTTGAAAATGACTGACCTCATGGTGTGGGGGGTTGCTCTGGCTTCCTGCTAGGCTCACTGGGATGACAAGTCACAGCTAGAACCTGCCTAGTACTGTATACAGTATATAAATGTGAAAGATCCTGGGAAGGACCTGATCCTAACATCTAGTGTTATCTAAGACTGTTGCGCGCAGATGGAGCTGTGGGTCTGGCATGTCCCTCTTCCAGGGTAGCTGGCATGGAGGTGAAGGAATGGGTGGAGGAGCCCAAATTCCCACTCCAAGTCCAGCCAGCGTGGCCCCTCCCCCCATGTGTGAGCAAACCCTTGGAGCAATGTTGGACTTGGCCAGGGACTGGCCGAGCCCCTTACCAACTACCGGAGGTCAGATCCATGGGTTGCTTCCACATGGGGCCAAGTGGTGCATCTGTGGGTCTGGAGTGGTTGGGTCTTATATATCTTAATATATCTTATATATTATATGTATGATACTGATATCATATTGTATCACTGTATCACTGTCTTCCTGTAGATCACAGATTTGCTCAAGCGGGCTCCAGTAACATCTCAGTAAGTCCTGTCACATGTGAGATAGCCCAAGGGCATCTGCCTGCTCGGGAACATAAAGAGCCTCAAACCATTCCATCAGGTCATGGGAATGAGGTCTATAATTGTTACTGGTTTTTGGCATATCAAATACGACACAGGTAGCTTGCCAGGCTCTACTGTGCGGGTGGAATACTTTCATATTGATATCACATATATACATATATGTGTGTATATGTTACACATATATCACTGTATCACTGTCTTCCCGTTCATCATCGATTTGCTCGAGCGGGCCCCAGTAACATCTCCATATGTCCTGTCTCATGCTAGTAGAGCCCAAGGCATCTGCTTGCTCCAGGAACATAAAGAGCCTCAATCCATTCCGAATGCGGTCTATAATTGTTACTGGTATTTGGCATATATATCAAATACAACACGGGTAGCTTGCCAGGCTCTGCCGTGCAGGTAGCATACACTTGTAGGCATCTCTAAGTCCAGCATTTATTGATGAACAGTGTTTTTTTAGCCACACCGGCATGCTAAGGGCTTACACATGACTGAGCGCAGGGATCACTCCTGGCAGTCTCAGGGGGACCATTTGGGGTGCCAGGGATAGAATCCTGGTCAACCCTGTGCAAGACAAACACCCTATTCATTGATTCATTATACTACCTCTCTGGCTCCATTTCATAAATCCACCTCATTTTAAGGTACAATTTTATTTTTGAAATTAGAAAATAAACATAATGACTCTAATTCATGAATTGCTTTCTCTGTCTTCTTGCTGAAGTAGCCATCTTCATGAAAAGGACTTTTATTTCTCACTTGCTTGGACAGAATATTTGACTGCTAATGACAAATCAGATCAGTGACTACCAAAGCAGGAGTACCACTAATCAATTAGTCAGAAGAAATCACTATGAAATAGTGTTGGATGACAGGCCTAGCTAGCTTGGGAGCTTTGCTGTTTTATCCACTCACAGCTTAATCTATTTACATGTTCTTAAGACAGGGTTCATACTAATGAGATCTCTCTTCTATGTAAACACTGATAGAGGGTGTGGCAGTTACAGAAGTCACCTTGACTCTGAATGAGCAACTTCTGACTTATTATACATCTACTAAGACTTCTATGTTATCTAAATTTGGCATAGCTCCTCTTTATACCCACTGGACCCAGCGTGGCACAGTTAGAATTTATCAGGAGACTACCACTCTAGCTATGTTGAGACTATCATTTAAGATTATAGGAAGTATCATACTAGTTTGCCCTCAAGCAGGTGAGTGTGACCTTTTCAGTATACAGAGAACAAGATACTCAGAATCACCCTGGTGCAGATAATGAATAAGAAGGACCTTGTGGGTACCATTTAGGTTACATGAAGCCCATGAAATTAAGATGTATTACTTTATACCAACCCCTCTCTCTCCAGTGTTTTACATAAGAGAATCTCATAATCTCTGAAGAAGGGATCAGTCCTTGGCATAATCATTTGTTTAGAACTATAGTAGGGTGTGGCACAACCCTTCTAACTCTTCTACTATCTAGAAGATGTTTAGGGTTCTTTGTTGACAGGACCCTTCCTGAAGTTAGGATTACTTTTGTGTATATATGGGATGTGTCTTGAGGCACTGTCTCCTCTTTGGTAGGACCTCCTCTCTGGTGGGATCACCTCTTTGGTGGGACTCCTCTCTGGTAGGATCCTCTTTGGTGGAACTCTCTGGAATCCTTATTAGTAGGAGACTTGGGCTCTCGCGTATGGTCTAAGTTCTGACCAGAACTGGAGTTCTTCCATTATATTGGATTGTGGTACTAGAGCTTTTTTATATTTTTAAAAGCCTTCTGTCCCTGATACTGTTGGTATTCCCAGCAGCTCCCCAACAAAATAAAACCTATTTTTTAAGCAAAATCCAGAAAGAAAAGACAGATGACAAGGTGGAGGAGATGCTGTTTGGCTGTCAGGACTGTTGAAACACCCACAGCTGGAACTGAATTTATCTCACACTAATCACCATGGAAGGTGAGTGAAACTGGAAAGAGTTTATGAAAAACAGCTATGGGATTTTGTTCTGGTAAACAAAGACAAATTCTTCAGATTAAATGCTTCCTTAACTGTCCCAAGCAATAAACTCATTCCAAAAATGTATTCAATAACTACAGACTTTCTATTTAGGTATTAGACTTGGTAGTACCAGGAGCTGAAAATGAGAAGTCAACAAAGAAAAGTCCCTGATATTAGGGAGTTTATATTCCAGTGCATGTAAAACCCCAAACACTGCTCTGTGAAATTTCAGCCCACCAGGGCAAAAGCCACAAAGAGAAAGAGCCCAAAGAAAAATGCACAATATTTTCATTGCCTTCTGAATTTCATCCACAACCTAGAGTATTTGGGAAGATATTTCAAAATGTGAATTCTATGCCTATATAAAATAGCAGCCCAATGAGCTTTGCTTTTGAGAAAGCTTTTTTCTCTCCTTCTGCCTTTACATTTAACCTGAACGACTTCCTGTGTGAATGTTCAGATGAGATCTGCAAGAGATGGCACAGCATTTTATTTCCTTTCACATATTAGAGAATAGTCTCATTTGCAGGTATTAATTTTTTTCCTCATGGCTTTGCTGTTTTGTCTTTTGTTTGTGGGAGGTGCTGAGGATGCCCTCCTAAGTATGCTTGTGAGGTCTGGGTTTCCAGCTGGCAATTTGAGGCCAAACAGGGCAGCTATTAATGCAAGGGCTGAAGGTGCAGTGCTTTCAGATCCAGCCGTTGCAGTAGCTTGAGATTACCTGGGTCACCCCAGTGGGACTCAGGAAGCTTGGGGACCTCCAGGACTGCATAAGATGATGTTTGAGTTGCCACATAGTGTTATCAACTTGGGTTGATAGATTGTTGTCTGGGCCTCTAGTCATTGTGCAAACCCAGGAAGTCCTTTTCCTGCTCTTGGGTTCTTCTGCTCATGCCTCAGCCTCACCTAAGTTCCTTCTTTCCCTACCATGCCTTCAACCAGGTCTGATTTAGGCTTGACTTTGGATAGCAGTAAAGGGGACAATTCCTTCTTCGCTCACTTGTCTTCATTCCCTCTCCCCTGCCCCCCACATACTTGCTCTTTCTAGAAGGTTTTAAGTTGAACAAAAGTAGCCAGAGTTGAATACTGTTGCCAGATAACACTTGATTATGATATGATAAATCCAGTGTAAACTCTGTCTTTGCCTCAGTGTACTAAGGTAACAATATTTAGAGACCAGAGAGATATGTACCATGGGTAGGGCACTTGCCTTCTGTGTGACCAATCTAGGTTCCATCCTTGGCACCATATATGATCCTCTGAGTTCCACCAGTAATGATTCCTCAGTGCAGAGACAGGAATAAGCCATGAGCACCACCCTATCTAACCCCCAAACTAAATAAAGTAAAATAAAATCACACATACACATATAAAATATATATAACATATATATACACATCTATATATGTATAATCATCTATAGATATATGTTATATATCTATAGATGTATATCTATATATCTATATATGCAGATAAATATATAAAAGGACAAAGAACCTCTGACTCCAGGCACATCTCTTTGACTCCAGCACTGTCCCTGCATTAACATACTCCTCAGAGACCTGGGCCCTATGAAAGCAGGATGAGAATGCTGTTCAGGTATCCCAAAGAGGAATCAAAAGAGCTGTGCTTGGAATATTACGCCTCACTCAAGTGAGAGAAGGAATCTGGAGTTCTGACCTCCATCGACAATCCAGAGTCAGGAATGCTGTCTCATTTGCCAAAGCATCGAAAATCAGATGGGCTGGACATGTAATGCAATTTCACGATGACCTCTGGACTAGAGCTGTTACTGACTGGATCCCATGGGACATCAAAAGTTCACATGGCTGCTCACCTACAAGATGGTCAGATGGTTCTTCGTCAAGACCCTGAATGAATGGTTTGAGGTTCTTCGTATTCCTGGAGCAAGCAGATGCCATTGGGCCACACTGGCACATGATAGGGTCAAATGGAGATATTACTGGTGCCCACTCGAGCAAATTGATGAATAATGGGATGTCAAGTGATCAAATGAAGTGATAGATATATATACATATATATACATATATATGTATGTATGTATGTGTAGATAGATAGATAGATAGATAGATAGATAGATAGATAGATAGATAGATAGATAGATAGATAGATAGATAGATAGATAGATAGATAGATAGATAGATAGATAGATAGATAGATAGATAGATAGATAGATAGATAGATAGATAGATAGATAGATAGATAGATAGATAGATAGATAGATAGATAGATAGATAGATAGATGTTGTCATGACAAGAACCAGGAGAGCAATGCTGATTTATTGATTTAGCTACTGAAATCGGTCATAGATGGGAACAGCACCACATTTTTTTTTGCTTTTTTGGGTCACACCCGGCAATGCTCAGGGGTTTCTCCTGGCACTGTACTCAGGAATTACTTCTGGCGGTGCTCGGGGACCATATGGGATGCCGGGATCGAACCCAGGATGGCACAGGCCGCCACGTACAAGGCAAACACCCTACCACTGGGCTATTGCTCCGGCCCCAACAGCACCACATTCTGACTTGGGACTCTGTATTTGTAAAATGGTATTCACATTTTTTTACTTCCATTTGAAGTTCAGATTCCAAAGCAATAAGCAAGTCAGGCACTTCTGTCAAATTACAAAAGACAATGGGGTTTTACTGATTTTGGCTGCCACAAGGCTTTATAGGTAAGAGAAAACCACAAGGCTTTATAGGTAAGGTTAGCTCCATAGTTTTGGCCTGCCCGATTCTTTCTTCATTTCTCAGGTTGTTCTCTCTCTTCACTCAGGGATTCAGTATCCTGTCTTTTTTCTTTCCTCCCCTGTAGTGATGAATTTTGAAGAGGATTTACTCATGATAATAAAATCCAAGTGAAGAGAGAACACTATTCTCTGCTCTCTTCCTTCTTCATAGGTTTTAGGACTGGACTAAAATCATGTGACATAGGTACTGGAACATGTCATATTGACCGAAGTACAAAATATGCATTCCACAGCTCTTGGCCTAATCCTCAAAATACATCTTTCTTCACCTAAATCTTAGCCATAAGCAATTACATGCTTCGACTTTCTATTCAGCGCCTCTTTAAATAATAATATTTATTATGTTATAGAACACAGTGTTTTTTACATGAATGGCTCATTTCATCTTTACAATCCTACACAGTGTTTTACACTAGGAAACAGAGACCTGGAAAGCATACATCTCCTTCCCGAGACTCTGGTGTTGGTAACGGCAGAGTCACTAACTAGCTTGAGTTCAATCAATTTGGTTCTGTAAACTATAATCTAGTCTTTATAGGTTCTGTTTAGTCAGTTCTTGCCTCATTCATGCCTTACTAAAGATTGTGGCTATAAATTAAATTAGACAGCTATGAAATTCTTCTCACTCACTCAGCTGAGTTGTCAATGAGTTTGTTTCTACACAATTATGAAATGAAGTTAGTCTTCTGAATTTCCTTGTATCACTAACCTCCTTAATCACTGCTATCTTTCCTATTTGCAACCATTGCTGAAATTCATGGTAGAATTCATGAGTCAGAAAGAATCTTATTTAATTGGACGTTTTCCTAATAAAGGAATTTTTTCAGCAACTGTCCTGCACCATCAGGTTGCTGCTCACAGAGCCCCCCCAAAAAAAAAACATTGTGGAAGAGCTCCTTCCACATGATTTAAAAAATGATTCTATTATTCCATAGCTATTGCAAAGTAATTCTATTATTTTTCAAAAGTGTTTATAATGGCATCTATAATGAATTCCAACTTTCTTTGTAGCTTCTGCTTCTCTTCCTAATTCTTCCAGAAATATAAGGAATGCATGTGCTATTTCTAGTAACTTATCAGTTCAACAACCAGAAGCCTAGAATAACTGCTTGTCATTCATCTTTCTAGTGGAAACAGCCTGTGGCTTGTGGAACAACCAATGTCTTCTTTCTTTGATTAAGAGTTTCTTTAAGACACAAACCATTATTTAAATATTGTATTCCACCCATCAAAAGAAGATAAACGTTGTTCACTCTAATTTTCTAATTTGTTCTCTTTCTTAACCAAATATTGTTGCTGTAGTCAGTTAAGAACTGTCATCGAACCTCTGTAGTTCTCCATTACTGGTCATGTAAACTCTGAAATAGGAATTTCTAGGCTTATGTTCTGCCTTTCTCTTTGTGTAAGACTTTTTTAAAAGTCACCTAATTTTTCCAACTCGGTTTTGTCATCTGAGATATAAAAATAAATACAAGTCTAATCCCATAAAATTTTCTAAGGTTTAATAGAGCATATTTAACATAGAGAGAGAGCCTCTTTTTTTCTTGCAGCTTATTATTTTTTTTTCTTTTTGGGTCACACCCAGCAATCCTCAGGGGTTTCTCCTGGCTCTGCACTCAGGAATTACTCCTGGCAGTGCTCGGGGGACCATATGGGATGCCGGGGATTGAACCCAGGCCAGCATGAGCTGGCGCGTGCAAAACAAATGCCCTACCCGCTGGGCTATCGCTCCGATCCACTGGGCTATTGCTCAGGGACCATATGGGATGCCGGAGATTGAACCCAGGCCGGTCATGTGCAAGGCAAACACCCTACCCACTGTGCTATCACTCATGAGGCAGTCGGGAGGCATGGCGGGTTCTAGCCCTGGCCCACCACCTCGGCAGAGCCTCACAACAAGCCAGACCAAACCCCCTCACTCCACGGGAGCCTCCATTTTCCACATTTGGACTTCCCTCTCGTCAGAACTCCACCCAGCAGACCAGCCCATCATAGCCCGGCTTCCGCGGCCACTTGCGGCCATGCGGTTCATCAATAAATGCTTTATTTGGAGGTGTTTAAAAGAGTTTGCCTCCCGTCGGCAAGCCTGGCAAGCTTCTTGTGTTGTATTTGATATGCCAAATTCCAGTAACAATTATATTAGGTCATTCCCATGACCTAATATAATGGTTTGAGGCTCCTTATGTTCCTGTAGCAAGCCGATACCCCTGGCTCTACTGGCATGAGACAGGACATATGGAGATATTACTGGTGCCCGCTCTAGCAAATAGATGATCAACGGGAAGATCGTGATCGTGATCGTGATTTAACATAGAAGCACAGGGATTCAAAATGCTTAAGATATGCTATCATTCATTATCCAACACCCAAAAAGCTTCATTTATCCAAATCGGCTCTAGAAGTCTAATTTGATGATTAGCTAAATTTATTTCATTTTATATTATTATTAAAGTTTCCTGATATTTTGTCCTTTCTTCCTTTGTCCTTTCTTCCTTTTCTTTTACATTCCTTCCTTCCCTTCCTTCCTTCCTTCCTTCCTTCTTTCCTTCCTTCCTTCCTTCCTTCCTTCCTTCTTTCCTTTTCTTTTTAACCTTTTTGGGTCACACCCAGTGATGCTCAGGGGTTACTCCTGGCTCTTCACTAAGGAATTACTCCTGGCAGTGCTCAGGTACCATATGGGATGCCGGAGATTGAACCCAGGCCGGCCATGTGCAAGGCAAACACCCTACCCACTGTGCTACCACTCTGCCCCCTTTTTTCCTTTTTAAGTACTAAAGACAATTCCTGATTAATGGCTCATTTATTATTCCATATGATAGCCTGATTCTAATGTTCTAAAAGTATCATTTCTTCTCCACAGTGTGATCTAAGAAGTGCTTGGAGAATAGACACATGTGTGAAATTAAAAGGGCCTCATGGTAATAGGGGTTCTAGGGGTCACCCTGTGGTCCACATGCCCTCTAGGGATATCCCAGATAGTGCCCAAGAAGTAAATGTAGTGCCAGTGAAAGAACCTGGTTCCTAGCCTGTTGGATGACAGATCTAGCTAATCTGGGAGCTTTGTTGTTTTGCCCACTCACAACTTAATCTATTTAAGCCAAGGTTCATTCTAATGAGACCTCTCTTCTAGGTAAACACTGCTAGAGGGTGTGGCAGTTACAGAAGTCAACTTCATTGAATAACTTCTGACTTATACATCTACTAAGACTTCTATGTTTTCTAGATTGGGCACAGCTCCTCTTTATACCCACTGCACCCAGCGTGGGACAGTTATAATTTACCAGGAGACTACCACCCTGGCTACGTTGAGACTATAGGAAGACTATAGGAAGGATCATACTAGTTTGCTCTAAGCAGGCGAGTGACCCTTTCAGTACACGAGAACAAGATACTCAGAATCACCCTGGTGCAGATAATAATAAGAAGGACCTTGTAGGTACCATCTACATTACATGAAGCTCATGAAGTTAAGATGTATTACTTTATATCAGCCCTCTCTCTCTCTCTCTCCAGTGTTTTACATAAGACATAATCTCGGGATTAGTCCTTGGCTAACCTTTGTTTATACCTGCAATAGGGTGTGGCACTGCTCTTCTACACTCTGTTTAGGGTCCTTTGTTGACATGACCTTCCCTGTCACAAATCGAATTACTTTGGTGTATATAAGGGGACTGACTTGAGGCCCCTTGGCCTTTTTGCTTTCAGCTTTTGGCTCCAACGGCTTTTGGCTTTTGGCTTTTTGCTCTTTGGCCTTTTGCTCCTTCTGGGTAGGACTCATCTAGGGTGAGATCCTCTCTCTTTGGTGGGAGACTTAGGCTCTTTTGTATGGTCTAAGTTCAGACCAGAGCTAGAGTTTGTTCATTATATTGGAGTGCTGTGGAAGAGCTTTTGTACTATTAAAAGCCTTTTTTGGAACTGCACCAGATTCGTGAGTTTTCATCTGTTCTCCCGGCATCCTCGGAGGTAGAAGAGAACTTCTGTCCTAACACTGTCGGGGCCACGTCCCCTACACTGGCCTACAAAGAAAGTAACCCTAACACCCACCCAATTTCTTTTATCCAGAGACCTGAAAGTAAGATCAGGCTTGTTTCAATAATATTCTTTAGAAGTATTGGAGGTGAGAGGAGCCAAACATTTTATTCTGTTTAGCAATTGGCAATTACTCCATTTATTGAAAGGAAAAGTATATGTCTTATAAACTGGCGCTAGCTTCCATTTACAAATAATCTGGGCACTTCATCTGAGCCATGCCCTGTGATCTTGGAACCCAGTTAAAGAGATGGCACAGAAGCAAGAGGAAAATCAACAAGACCCAATTCTAACTCACCAGGAGCAAGGCCCTCTAGAAGGTGAGCAATTGTGTTTCCTTAAGAAAGGGCATCACGTGCTCCTAAGAAGAAAATCAAATGCTGTGGAAGTAGCGTTCACTCCAGGGGTACATATTGTTTCGGGACATGTGGGGCAAGCTGGTGAGATCACTTGTGGCGTGAGTGACTGCATAGACCTCAAGAATATGAAGAGAGTGCTTACTCTTCCGTAATTTCTTTTTTTTTTTTTTTTTTTTTTTGGGTCACACCCGGCAATGCTCAGGGGCTACTCCTGGCTCTGGACTCAGGGATTACTCCTGGCGGTGCTTGGGGGACCATATGGGATGCCGGGATCGAACCCAGGAGGGCAGAGGCCAGCCACATGCAAGGCAAATGCCCTACCCGCTGGGCTATCGCTCCAGCCCCTCTTCCGTAATTTCTGATCCAGATAATGGCAGATAAATATAGCATCTCCAAAGGGGAAAATGGAGGCCAGAGCAGAGGAAACTTTGAGATGGCATGAAAGTAAATGATGAGGATTCGGGAGGGGATGGGGGCAGCTGTTTACTTTTTGAGGGTGGGGGAGGCTTGAGTATAATTCATTTATTTAATTGTATCCATACGCAATGATTTACAAAGCTGCTAATTGTTGACTTCTAGGCATTACAATGTTCCAAATTCAATCACACCATCAGTGTAATGTCCCTCCACTAATGTCACCAGATTTCCTCTCACCACCACCCCCCCCACCAACTTGCCTCTTAAACAGATGTGTCTTTAAAGTTTAGTTAATGTACTTTGGGTCTCATGCTTTCTGTAGCATTGGCTCTATGGTTTTGACATAGGTAGATAAAATTTTTAAGGTCAAGACTCTCTACTTAGAGTTCCACCTCCAACTCTCAGTCCTAAACTCATAGAGATGGAAACAAATGGGCTTTAGTTAGTTGACTCATCCCCGTGATAAGTGTCACAGCTAGTAACACTACAAGAACTGAGTTGATAGTGAGCTTAAATAATTAGTGCAGATAAGAGTCATGAAAGAGACAAGAAATCAAATCACTTCCTCTAGAAAAATGTATCATCCTATAAAAGAAGATATCACTGTATCACTATCTTCCCGTTCATCATCGATTTGTTCGAGCAGGCACCAGTAACATCTCCATATGACCTGTCTCATGCAAGTAGAGCCCAAGGGCACCTGCTTGCTCCAGGAATATAAAGAGCCTAAAACCATTCCATACAGTCATGGGAATGAGGTCTATAATTGTTACTGGTATCTGGCATATCAAATATGACACGGGTAGCTTGCCAGGCTCTGCCGTGAGGGTAGCATACTCTTGTAGTTATCTCAAAATCCAGCATTTATTGATGAATCGGGCGGCTGCAAGCCGAGCTGTGATAGGCTGGTCTTCTGGGTGGAGTTCTGATGAGGGGGAAGTCCAGATGTGGAAAATGGAGGCCCTCCTGAAGTGGGGGTTTTCTGGCTTGTTGTGAGCCTCTGCTGGGGTGGCAGGCCAGGGCTAGAACCTGCCATCCTTCCCGAGCACCTCATGAGCGGCTGGCTGGGCACAGGGAGAGCCAGTAGCAGCTCTGCCCCTTGTCTGTCTCTGGATCAGCATACCTGGGCAGGATTAAAAAAGACTGCTGCAGAGTGGATCTCGATGAGCTGGGCTGTGACAGGCTGGTCTGCTGATGGAGTTCTGATGAGGGGAAGTCCGGATGTGGAAAATGGAGGCCCTCATGGAGTGGGGGTTTTCTGGCTTGTTGTGAGCCTCTGCTGGGGTGGCGGGCCAAAAAGAAGATACTGAAATATAGAAATGTATACTCAGACTTATGGTATTAAAAATATGGAAGAATAATGTTAAGAAATTCAGCTGCTGAAGACATCATATGGTCATTGACTTGCTGACATAAAATCAATGTATGGCTTTATATGACCATATATGAATAACAAACAAGTAAATGGCTAGAAGGTTTGGGAAAAGAACTCTCCCAACAAGCACAAGAAAGAATAAAAGAAGGAAGAGGATAGGATAAAATATAAAAGATATGAAATATTTCAAAGTAGGAGGCAAGAGCAATAGGACAGCGGGTAGGGCATTTGCCTTGCACGTGGCCAAACCAGATTTGATCCCCACATCCCATGTGGTCCCCAAGCACTGCCAGGAGTAATTCCTGAGTGCAGATCCAGGAGTAACCCTTGAGGATTACTGGGTATAACCCAAAAAGAAAAAAAACATTTCAAAGTAGTCCACTAAAAGAAAAAAGTTGTAACAGAAAATACTGTGAGTCAAGATGTTCAAGAATATCTCCTAATGATAATAAGGAAGTAAGACATCAGAATGGATGGCTTGTGAAATGCTGGAATCAAAGGAGATCTGGCGAAATATGGGGATGTTTTGCATATCATCATTAGTCATCA
Source organism: Cryptotis parvus (assembly GCA_021461705.1). Lineage (NCBI taxonomy): Eukaryota > Metazoa > Chordata > Mammalia > Eulipotyphla > Soricidae > Cryptotis > Cryptotis parvus. The sequence continues at coordinate 25,717 of JAJIBD010021815.1, forward strand.
CAATTCTCAAAAATGTCATGAGAGAAGACAATAGAGAAATATTTTGTGCTGAAGGAAAGTAATTTTGAAGATAGAATTTTATATCCAGCAAAAATAACATTGAAAGTGAGAAGGCAAATAGCATATGCCTTATTGCCTTGTAGGGGGAAAAAAGAAGAAGAAAGGAAAGCATGTTAGAGAAAGACAACTAGATATCAGTGCCAGTCTTCACTAATGACTTAAAAGTACAAAATAAAGGCAGTGTATCAATGCTCTTATATACTAATGGCTTGTTGTCTTTCTACTGAATATGTGCTAGTCAACATCCAATTGCTCTTAATATAATTAAACTTTGTATAGGTTTTCGTCTTATTGTACATCATCTTCAATCGATGGTTTTATCTGACCGATGTTGCTGTCATCCCCAAATTCCAAACAGGATCGGACCACCATCTCCTTCGTGCAAAATTCTACTTCCCGCAACAAGGAGAAAAGACTGCAAATTTAAGAAGAGAACTCCCAGAATGACCACCAACTGGGAACTCTTTAGCACCATTGCAGCAACATGGGAAGATACCATCATTGACGACATCGATGAAGAATACAACCGACTGGTTCAGCACCTCCACGATTGTGTGAAGAATGCTGAGAGAAAGACACAAAAGAACACAAAAGAACACCTGTCTTCAGAAACTCTCGAGCTCATTCGCCAACGTGGCAAGGCGTGAGCCTCAGGAGACCAAATGCTAATGTCCAAGCTTGCTAAACGGTGCAGAGAAGCTATAAAAGACCTCAAAGACAGAAGAGCAGAAATACTGGAAGATGCAGCAGAAGCCGGGAAAATCATTCGCACTGCCCGCCTGTCCTTTGCCAACTATAAGACCAAGATGACTGCCCTCTGACGCCCTGATGGATCTATCACATCTTCCAGAAAGGCAATGGAGAAGATTATCCAGAACTTCTACTCAAATCTCTTTGATAGCCACATCCACCTGCCCACATACCAAATTCCACAGGATGAATATGTCATTCCCAACGTTCTCCCTTCTGAAATCCGACATGCCATCTCGTCGGTAAAGAAGGGAACAGCACCAGGCCCAGACAAAAGTCAGACCTGAATACCTGAAGAATCTGCCATTGGTACTCATCAATACACTAGCTTGGCTCTTCACACGCTACCTGTCTGAATGCAAGGTGCCCTCCCAATGAAAAACCAGCAGGACAGTTCTACTGTTCAAGAAGGGAGACATTCAAGACATCAGCAACTATCGCCCCATCTGCCTGTTGTCCATCATCTACAAGCTGTTTACACGAGCCATCCTGAACAGGATTAGCAAAACACTAGATGAAGGACAACCATGCAAGCAAGCAGGCTTCCAGAAAGGATTCAGCACAATCGACCATATCCACACAGTAACCAAGCTCATCTAGGTTTGTAGGGAGTACAAGATGCCGCTCTGTCTCACATTCATTGATTTACAGAAAGCCTTTGATTCTGTGGAGACTGAAGCAGTCATCGAAGCCCTAGCCAAACAGGGTGTTCAAACCCAATACATCAAGATCCTTCGTGAGCTGTATTACGGATTCACCACCAGGATCTCACCATTCTACAAAGAAGTGATCATTAATGTGAAAAGAGGGGTTCGACAGGGTGATACCATTTCACCAAAACTCTTCAGCGCCACCCTCGAGAACATCATGCAACAATTAGAATGGGAAGGAATGGGAGTGAAGATAGATGGTCGGCAACTACACCACCTTCGCTTCGCTGATGACATTGTTCTAATAACACCAAACATTAGCCAAGCGGCACAAATGCTGGCTGACTTCGACCGAGAATGTGGAAAGATAGGTTTACAGCTGAATCTAAAGAAAACAATGTTTATGAAGAATGAACTAGTTCCAGAGGCCCCATTCACTCTCAATTGAACAAACATCTCTGAATGCAGCAATTATGTGTGCCTAGGTCGAGAAATCAACATGATGAACAACCTAAAACCTGAGCTGAGCAGGGAGTAAGAGAGCGGCATGGAATGCCTTCAAAGGCATCGAAGAAATAGCTAAAAGGACAAAGAACCTCCAGCTCTGGGCACATCTCTTCGACTCCACCGTTCTCCCTGCATTAACATATGCCTCAGAGACCTGGGCCCCTACGAAAGCAGGATGAGAATGCTATTTGGGTCTCTCACAGAGGAATCGAAAGAGCTATGCTTGGAATATCACGCCTCACTCAAGTGAGAGAAGGAATCTGGAGTTCTAACCTCCATCGCTATTCCAGAATCAGGGATGCTGTCTTGTTGTTTGCCAAGGCATCGAAGATCAGATGGGCTGAACATGTAATGCGATTTGGAGACAACCGCTGAACTAGAGCCATTACCGACTGGATCCCACAGGATGTCAAAAGATCACGTGGCCGCCCACCTACAAGATGGTCAGACTTCTTCATCAAGACCCTGAAGGAACGGTTTGAGGCTCTTCATATTCCTGAATCAACCAGATGCCATTAGGCTACATTGGCACGTGATAGGGTCCAATAGAAATGTTACTGGCACCCGCTCGAGCAAATCGATGAATAACGGGATTCAAGTGATCAAGTGATCAAATTACTTTTAATAAAGTATTAGAATTTTCTTAGACATAAAATTGAAGAAAAAATATGAAATGCAGTTTTTATATAACAAGTCCATGAAATATTAAACTAGAAAAATGGTAATGTGGTGATAAGAACAAGTGAAAGAACACATTGGACACTGACATGGGGGAGAAGATGCAGGCTTCACAAACTATAAATTCCTTGTTATGTATGTCTTTAGAAGCGTAACAGCCTAAAGAATGAAAATAGGAATCATAATAGAAATCAATTTTCAAAGCAGCAGCAACAACAAATTGTGTCCATGAGAAAGTAAGGCAAGGAGGAATGATTAAGAGAAAACAAAGCAAAATGACCAAACAAAATGCTAAATACAGCAATAGTTACTCATTTCTAAAAGGCATACTCTCATCTCGGAATTTTAAATTACTTTCAAGTCATCTGCGACTTATCAACTACATGTTTAAAATGAAATGAGGCATAAAGCTAAAAACAATTAATAAAAAAGCAGATGCTAGATAAATTCAAAATGAGAAAGATGGATGATGGATTGATACATAGAAGTTTTGATATTTAATGTGGAAAACTCAAGTTAAAATGTGTGAAAGGAATTAAATAAGAAAATCACAAGCTTATAAAAATCACTATAAACGGATCACATATAGTTAATATAAGTACATTAATATATGGAGATATTTCTAAAATAAAGTTATAAGAGTAATTGTAAAATCTCATGTGAATAATTAAAATTGAAATCAGATATTGTAAATATTCTTGCAAAACTTTAATATTAAAATATAAAATTGGACAAATCTGTAAAAGAACTGATCCATAGAATAAGTGAGTGTGGATTATTATTTATATATAGTTTTACATTTAACAAAGGCATGGCCAATGTTTTTAGAGTTATAAAAAGCAAATATATAGTACATCACACAGAAAGCATTTAAAAATTCCAAAGAATAAACATCATACATATTATGATGCAAAACATAAAGCGGCAAAATTAAAACTCAATAAAAAATGGCCAGCTAAAGTAGTCCCATATGTTTGCAAAGTAAAAAAAAATAAAATTACCCATGGATTGAGAAGGTAGATCCAATGGGAACTTAAATAGAAACATAAAAATAATAATGAAAAGCCACCTGTTAAACTTTATACAAAAAATAAAGCAATGTTCAGAGAAAAATTTAGATGACTGAATCTGTGCGTTAATGTGTGTGTTTGTGTTTGTGTGCACTCACCACGCATATGCACTCCTAACACAAGAGAAAGAAAAACATATCAAAAATAAGGACAGGTTTAACTTAAAAATTAGGAAATGAGTAGCAAATTAAACTAAGAATGAAAAGGAAATACTATGAAGAGAACAATGAAAAGGAGTAAGTCATAAAGCTTATATTTTAGTTTTTTAAAAAAATATAGATTGTGGAGACAAAAAGATGGTACAGGACATAAGGCAGCAGCAAACTTGAGTTGGTTCCTGTTACCACATTTGGTCCTCCCAGCACCATCAGGAGTGATCCCTGAGCACAACAGAGCCATAAGGAAGCCCTGAGTAGAGCTGGGTATGGCTTTACTCAGGGCGTCATTGGCGCGTGATAGGGTCCAATGGAAATCTTTTTTGTCAAAAAGACAAAAAATACTAAATTTAAATCGTACAGATGAATTTTCTTTTAAAAACATACTTAAAAACAAGGATATGAATGCAATCAAACAAATTCAATATTATGCACAACTGTACTCCATTTGATAGGGCAAATGAAAAGAGTATTAGTAGCATTAACAAAATACATCCTTCATAAAATCACTGTTGTGGAATAGCAAATTGTGTTTAAAATATCGCTTAAATAGTCATAAAGGCAGATAAGTTAAACTAGAGTTTCCAGAACCAAGTAAGTGACTCTGGGGAGAAAGCATACCTTCCACGAGTGAGACCCTGGGTTTGAGCCTCAAGCAAGGCAACACTAGCAATACAGCTTTGAATAGGCATTAAAAAATAGCATGGCACTGTTATAAACATATTTTTCCAAGAAAAAGCTAGTTAAGAAGATCATTTCACTTATATCACTTGTCTTCCCGTTGTTCACCAATTTGCTGGAGTGGGTGCCAGTAACATCTCCATTTGTCCCTGTTTGCATGCTAGTATAGCCCAAGGGCCTCTGCTCACTCCAGGAACATGAAGAGCCTCAAACCATTCCTTCAGGTCATGGGAATGAGGTCTATAATTATTACGGTTTGGGCATATCAAATACTACACTAGTAACTTGCCAGGCTCTGTCATGTGGGCGCTCAAAGTATTTGAATTTACTGATGTACCATGGCCACAAGGAAACTGGGAGAGCCAGTAGCAGCTCCATCTGTGTCTGTGAAATAGGCTTCTCTCTAGGGTGGGGTTCTCATAGGCTGGGCTTGAGTTTGGCTTGTCTCTTGGGTGGAGCTCTGAGGAGCTGTGGAATCTGGATGTTGAAAATGGCTCCATTGAGAAGATAAACTCATAAAATTATTTTCATTTAATAGCTACCACAACATGAAAAATCATATGCTCCATTTCAAAATAACATCATTTTGTATTATTACAATTAAATATAATTCAAAATTATAACTCTCTTCATTTAAAATATTAACCATTTTAACTTTGTGATATATTAAATATCAGATGCAGGAAGTTCCTTTGAAGTATAAAATCTTATTTGGAATGAAAAATATACGTATGTTTTTAATTTGTCTAACTAACAGTGTGCCATAATCAAAGAGTCAAAACCATGAGCAACTTTTGAGCAAACTGAGAGGTACTCTCCAAGGTTAAGAAAACAATAAAAACAGTTGGCCCAAGGCTCACAGTTTACATGCTGTAGCAACCCCCTTTACATTCCTTTTTTTATTCTAATTGGATCAATATAGAACCTCAGAAACACCTTTGGCATATTGGACTGTACCCCCTTGGCTGGACAAAATCAGTAGGAAAACTATTTCACTATCATCCTTTTTCTCATTTCACTGCTAAAACCTGTCACACCTCCAAGAGGCTTCTCTGCCATTTCTTTACATGAAATGAATGGTTCTGTGTGTACATTAGCCACTCATTATTTTTAACCCCACTCAGTATAAATAATCTTCCCTGAAAATTTCTAGACATACATATACTTATGTCATCCAAACTCTTTTTCACATAAGCCCCTTTCTCCATAACTTGCTTTTCATTGGTGCCCAGGCTCACTTCTGAACTTACAAGTTGCTTATCGCCAATAAAGCTCTTCTTTATTCAGGTTTTCCTACAACTTTCTTTATCAACAGTCCTAAAACAGCCACCACTGTTATATCTCTATAACATCAATGTGTTCCTTTTCTAAAGTAATGTAGCTCGTGTCGCCTGGTCCACATCAAATGCATTATTCTTTAGTGCCACTATGCTTTCAAGAATAGTTTAAAAAGATTATGCTTGAGAAAATTATATAAAATCTAAAGTATATGATGTCGCCTACAGGCATATCTATTTTCCATACAGTAATAAAAGTTCTGGCTAATATAATATGAAAGAGTATGTACTACATAAATAAATGTAATGTGAAAGTGTCTATATTAGCTAAACCAATGATTATTTTTAAAAATATAATTCTTGGGAAAATTAGCTGCAGAGAAATGATAAAGTTAAACAGTGCCTAGAAATTTGTAATATACATAATTAAAATAAATTCTGACCCCTCAATTCTGTTGTAATTCTTCTTCCTTCCCCCAAATTTTCTTTCTATTTTTTGTTTGTTTTTTGCTTTTTTGGGTCACACTCAGCAATGTTCAGGGGTTACTCCTGGTTCTGTACTCAGGGATTATTCCTGACAGTGCTCAGGAAACCATATGGCATGTCGGGGGATTGAACCTGGGTCTGCCACATGCAAAGCAAACATCCTACCCTCTGTACTATCTCTCCGGACCAGTACCTCTAATTTTTAATACTGGAGTGTAGCAGGGTTTACCAATTGTGGAAATCTCGTAGAGTCTTTTCTGAGAATTAGTGGGTTTATCAAGTTGTCTGGTTCCTCATAAGTCCAAGTTGCTATCCACTGAAATACTAAGCAAGGTCCAAATTCAGTTCACTTGTGCATTGGTAGTCATTTGGGACAGTACAAGAGGAAAACTCCTTACATATAATTTTCTTGCAGGATAACTTCCATGAGGCAGATCTTTCAACATGCTTCTCATTGTGGCACATATGAAAAACAATATCACTACAGAAAATCCGAGTAAAGTGGAGAATTCCATAAAGCTGGCTGTGCTCGGGCTTTGAACTCATCCACTGCTTTGAAGGTAGAAATTTCACAACCTGTAGCCCAATGGACGTACTTGTTTGCTGTGACCACCGACTTAGGGAAACTATTCTTGAATACACACTTACTCTCCATTTAATTCTGGGTCTGTGAGCCAATTTCCATAAGAAAATAAAGCATAAACAAGAAACTTATGGTCAGACCCAATGAACTTCTGCTAACTGCATTTAGGGAAAAGAAGCACTCTATTATCTTCAGAACAAAGCTCCCATTTAATTAGACACAAACCAAAAATTTCATCAGTCCATTCTGGTCTGATGTGTTGCTATTTAATGGCAGCGGTCTCTTGAGTCTTCTTTCAGTGTAGAAATTCCACTGTTTTTCTCAGGATTCTCCTGAGTGGAAATGCCAACTAATTGTGTTCATGTTGGGAATCCCCTTCCTGGCTTGCAAATGGCTGCTTGTGTTGTTGTTAGTTGTCTGAGCCCCCCTTGCTGCTCAGGGGCCCTGCAGTGCCAGAGAGCAAACCGAGTCTCTTGCCAATCAAGGCATGTGTCTGTCTTTTCTATGATGTCTCCAGTCACGACTGACTCTTTATCATCCATTGAGAACCTCACTTTCATGATCTTATGGAAACTTCACTGACTTTGAAAGAGTCGTTACAAGGAGCACCTAAGTCATAGTTCCAGTCACAAACATCTCTTCCCGGCATAATGCCACAAATACCTAGCAGGGCATCAAGTGTTGATTATAGTGTCTTGTGATGCAGCCACTGGATTGATGTGTTCCTTCCATCCCGTTGGTCTCTAGCCGCAAGCTCCCCGAGCGTTCTGTGGGATTTCTGGTCTTTAGAGTCCCAGCGACTTGGCTCAGGTTGTTCTATCTGCCCCAAATGGCTTGTTCTTTCTCTCCCCCTCTCGCCTTTTCTCTGGCATGCCCAATCTGAGCTAATCCTATAATGCAAGCCTCCCTAGTGACTCAGGATTTCACCACATCTCACTCTCTTTGTTTCAGATTCCCGGGCTGTTTCAACAGAGTGTGCATTTCCAACACAGCATTGCAACACTCCCCACTCTGTGGCTATCCTAGAAGTTCTGTGGGTACGGGAGGAAGCAGAGGACGCATTCTCAAGATTTCAGCAAGCTGAATTTTCACACACCATTGGCCAGAGCACAGCACCTGAGTTTGTGGATAGAGCAGCTTTTCTAGAAGAACACAAAAAGGAATTGATTGAAAACGTCTTTACTTGTCCTCTGTTTCCTTCGCTGCTGCAGGGGCGGGTGGGCACACACAGACACACACTAAGTCGCCCCTTGACTGCTGTGCACGCTGTGGGTCACACACGTGGTTGCTGTGGAGCTGGGACATCCTCTCTGTGTCACACTCTTTCGTTGGGCTGCACACACACATTTTGGTGAGCTGGACATTTTCATTGTTGAAAGTCACAAACTTTAGTTGGACTGAACCCTTGGTTGTGCTACAGTGTTCTGACAGGGGAGCTGGGAATTCCCAGTGCCGCTGTAACCAGGATCTTGTTTGACGTCTGTTGGACAGTACTGGGGTATCAAACTTGTGTCCACTCACCTCCCCTTTACCACGACTCTTTCCTTTTCCCAGCAATCACATTGAAGGAGTTCTTTTCTCAGAAATTTTGAGCTAGTGACTGTTACATAAAGGACGAATGAGAGCCATTAGGAACATAGAAATACATAAATATAGAGATTTATCTTTATGTGTATCTGATATTCCAAAATCGGACACATACACATGAGGTTTTAGGAAAGTGTACAAAATCTCAGAATGATTTATGAACCATTAAGCCAATTATTGATCCTGAAATCAATCATAAGGCTACCCTTGATAATGCATATTGTAGATTTTTAAAGGTAATGAATACTTTCAACCTGTAATTTCAAAAATTAATGTAAATGCAACTAAGATACGCATCATAGCTTATTCATTTTATATTGTTGATCCATGACCAGTCTTGGATATTTCCAGAAGACACAGATTAATACATGGATATTTCCAGAAGACACAGATTAATACATGGATATTTCCAGAAGACACAGATTAATACAAGGCCTAGAGGTTGGAGTATTTGATTGGGTAGACAACATTACTAGACAAAGAAACTAAGAGAATGTATAGTTATATAAAAACGTCTACTGTAAACTAATATACTATATATAAGCATATGTATAGGAATGTATGTGTATATATACATATATATATACATATATATGGTCAATGACTTTATCCACAGAAGCACAAACTTCAGATGACAGGAAAAAAAAACCTTATATTTTAACCTCAATTTTGTTCTGTTCTTTGACCACATCCTTGATTTTACTCGAGACTCTTTCAATAAATGGTTCATTTCTTCTTGAGAGATACATTGTATTCAGATTTGTACATCTAGATTAATACTGTCACAATTAAATTCTACTATCAGCTGAATTCATTTAATACCAGTTTACAGAACTGGATTCTAAGTGGATGATAATTAATTTACACAAAAACCCTCCAAGAAAGGAAAAAGAATGCAATTTTTAAAGTGTTTACTCATATTAAAGTCCACCATGAACTGCATCCTGATTCACTTATGACTCAGCTGCTCCAGGCTTAGATAATGACAATGAGTCTAGCATTAAAAAATTTTTTTTCTCAAAACCAAAGTTCCAAATTTGGAAGTTTTAGCCAATTGATAATCCAATGTTGCCTCTTTCCCAAAAAAGGGTACTTCTAAAATTAAAATATAGGGTACATATGATAATTAATAATCCACAAAGAAAATATAATTTCATCACTCTTTGTTAATATTTTACCCAAGACACCACAGAGAAATAAAGTACAGGTCCAATGACTGAATACATTGACTCTACTCAAGGATTTATTTGCTCGATACTTGCTAGGAAGCAATAAAGTCAGTGCAAATCAGTAGGCATCAAAAAGTTGAATAAAGCTCCAAACTGATCTGTTAATACCATAAATTCGTCTGTTGTGGCTACACATTAAACAGTTTCTTTAGAGTTGAAGAAATAGTACAGGGGCTAGGGTCGCCTCATATATGGCCTATTCTACATTCTGTTGAGCCCCTACACCACATAGGGTCTCCCAAAGATGAGCACCACTGGGTGTGACCTCCAAACCAAAAATAAACCTCTTCAGAAAGAGAAAGAGAGAAAGGACGATGGAGAACCTGCCATGGAGGCAGGCTAGGGGAGGGGGGAGGGTATTGGGGTCATTGGTGGTGGGAGGTGGGTATTGGTGGAGGGATGGGTGCTGGAACACTGTATGGCTTTAAACCCAGACATGAACATTTCTGTAATTGTCAAAAAATAAATAATAAAAAAATTAAAAAACATAAACCTCTCCATTCTGAATTTTTCTTTCATTAATTATGGATAGCTTCACTGATCACTGATCACTGATCACTGAATTCCTGTTCATCATCGATTTTCTCTAGTGGGCACCAGTAACATCTCCATATATCCTGTCTCATGCAAGTAGAGCCCAAGGGCACCTGCTTGCTCCAGGAACATAAAGAGCCTCAAACCATTCCATCAGGTCATGGGAATGAGGTCTATAATTATTACTGGTATTTGGCATATCAAATACGACACGGGTTGCTTGCCAGGCTCTGCCGTGCATGTAACATACTCTTGTAGTTATCCAGCATTTATTAATGAACCGCACGGCCGCTTGCCGCAAAGAGCCAGGCTGTAATAGGCTGGTCTGCTGGGTGGAGTTCTGATGAGGGGGAAGTCCAGATGTGGAAAATGGAGACCCTCATGGAGTTGGGGGTCTTTTTGGCTTGTTGCGAGACTCTGCTGAGGTGACGGACCAGGGCTGGAACCGTCATCCCTCCCAGGCACCCCGTGAGTGGCTGGGCACAGGAAGAGCCAGTAGCAGCTCTGCCCCATGTCTGTGAGTCTCTTACTATAATGAAAAGACAGAAGATCTAAATTCCATAAAATCTCCCCTGAAACTCTAATTTGTGAGGAATACTCAATCAAATCAATTTAAATATTAATAATTCTGATTTTGTAGAGTAAACTCTATGTAAATAATCTTTTTACTATTATCACATGTACAAGTTTGTAAAACAGACAAATCTTTATATTTTTTTTTTTGGGTCACACCCAGCAATGTTCAGGGGTTACTCCTGACTCTGCACTCAGGAATTACTCCTGGTGGTACTCAGGTGGCCATATGGGATACCACGGATCTAACCCAGTCTGTTACAAGCAAGGCAGATGCCCTACAGCCTGGATTATCTCTCCAACCCCCAACAGACACATCTTTATTTGGGGTTTTATAGAATTTGAACCACTTCTTCCTCTTCTACTCTGACAGCTACAGTTGACTTGTAGCTGGTATTTCATATCATTGAGGACCTCCCTGTGTTTTGTTAATTAGGTATGAAGTTCAAAATGATTAAGCACTTGCTTCTCTGTCTTTTGGAAATGGCTTTAAAAGTTATGTTTCGTTGATTTACCTGGACCTTAAAAATAATTCCAAGGCATTATTTTTCAATATCTAGACATCCTAATTTTGAGAACAGGTGAAGTCAAATTAATGTTGTGCCTTTCAAATAAAAATTATACAAATAATCAACAGAATTGATTTTTTCCTAGCCCTTATATACTAGGAATAGCAAAAAAAATCATCCCTGAACCTCTATGAAAAGGTGCATAACTTTTGTCAAGGAACACTTTTACATAAGACATTAAAATTAGTTCGTCTTTCATGTAAAATATCTCTGTATACTTACTTGGGTACATTTCCAAACTTTGATTATAAAAACAACCTCCACTGTAATCCAAATAATTCACAACCTTTGCTCACATTTGTGACATAATGTGAATAGCAAAGCACTTCCACAAAACAGTGAATAGTATTTTCTGCCAAACGTTTCCCTTACCATTAACTGTCTTTTTAACTTCTGATCTGGTCCCCTTAATAATTCAAGGCAATTGACTCAGCCCATGTCTAGACAATGACTATGTAGAAGAAATAACTCATTGGTTCTTAAGTAGCTCGTGAGACACCATTAGTTTAATCCAGACTCAACTACTTTATCTCTGGTTAAGGACTTAAATTTCCTGAGGAGTTAGGTCTATCACCACACAATGAAGAGTTAGGTACGGTACAATCACTTATTCTTCATTAGCATGCATGGAATTTTTAAACATTTACATATACAAAAGTAAACATATCAGTGGAACAGAGAGTACTCTAAAACATCAGAATGACAAACGTATTTATTTAGGGGGAAAAGTAGCATTGCATAAGAATGTGGAAAACATGGTATTTAATAAATTATGTTTAGGTGACTCATTAAGAAGAATAATCAAGATTCTTCTTAAAAATAATTTACATGCCTCCCAAGGTTATTTGTTATGCCAAAATAAATGTCCATGTTTACCATAGATGTCAACTTCTATAAAAACAAACACAGCATTTTAGAACGAAATGTAAAGAACTTTAAAAGACATTTGTAAGGGGAAACATTTTCTAATTATATAACAAAGTTCCATGGTTTATGGGATATATTAATGCATTTGTATTTAATAATTAATTCCTTAATAAATCCACAAAAAAGTAAAATGACATATGGAAAACTAAGATACATATCTGCAATATTTAGCACATGTGATTGATTTATAATATACAAAGATATCTCACAAATAGTATAAAAAATTTAATTTATTAGGTAAATAGGAAGCAATAATACACAGGAAAAAATTTACAAACGGAATTTTAAATATATGTGCTTGATATCATTTAAATGTCAAGTCTATTTCTAGAGTTAAGGACAGAAATATATTTTAGAACTTTATTAAAGATCAATGATTGACTTCTGGTTAAAACCACTAACCTAGATATAGCCTTTACTCCACTATTCCTTTAACTTATGTGATTGCTTAGTCTTCCACGGTGATCCAGCCTATCATATTATGCCCTCTTCCTTACCTGTCCTACAGACATCTAAACCTTTAGCAACCATATGACTCCATTTAATATTTTCAAACAAGGGGCTTTATGGAACAGAGGGAAAACGGTCATATATTAGAACTGGAACTCATTTACATTCATGCTTTCTAAATTTAAAGGCTTGATTGCATTCTTACATACTTTAAATAAAAGTTCAGCTGTCCTTTCTCCACATAGTTCAGCTTTATCATCCTGACTGATAACCACTTCCTTATTCCTCCCACTCAGCTTGCCACCAGATCATTTTTACAAGATGACCTCATAATCTCCTTAACACAGAGAGGAAATAGAACACACTCTGATTTCCTTAGCGGTGCTGAAGGCCAGATGCAAAGCTCAGCCTTTCCTAAGCCCTGTCCTGCCTTGATTTGGTGTTAGAAGAGGATGTCTCTCTAGTACAAGGGAAGCATCTTTGCTCCTATCCTGAACACCAGAACGTTCCTTCTCTCCTACGAAACTCCACATTACTTTTTCTCTTCTCTTTCACAGTCAGTCTTTTCTAGTTTCCTTTAACCTAGTGGTTCCCAGTCAAGACTGAGGTTCCTTACTTCCTGGATATCTGGCAATGTCTATAGATGTTTTATTGGTTGTTACATGGAGTACTACTGAAATTCAATATGTAGGGAAAATAAATCCTTCTAAGCATCCACAGTACATGACTTCAACCATACCCTCCTTCCAACACAACCATGCACAATAAATTATTACCTGGCCCCAAATAGTGTCAAGACTTAACGTTCTATAGCCCATAAATATGATCCTCCTGTGTTCCTTCTTCCATTCTTTCTTCTTTTCTCCCTCTTTCCTTCATTCATTCCTTACTACCTCCCTTCTTTCCCTTCCTTCCTTCCCTAATTCTTTCCCCCTTCCTCCCTGCTTTTCTTTCCATTTCCTCCTTTCATTTCACCCTCTCATGAAATCAAACATACAAAGCCACAATAACATTTTTAAAAAACTACATTTTCTTCAACCTTTAAACCCTAACCCCATCTCCCCAACTAGCTATTCTTTCTTTTCCCTAGGATAAAATTCCTGGGGAAAAAATCATATAAAGCCTTTGTTCTCACTTGCTTATGTATCATCCACTTAGAAAATCTGGTTTCACTTCAATCAGTCTAGCAGAGATCACTGATGTCTCAATATTGCCAAATCCTAAAACAAGTCTCTACATCATATCAGAATACTTTGCTGTGAAACAACACCTCCCCCTCCCCACACACACAAACACACCTTTAGATAATTCTCTTTAAAATTAAATTATCCAAGTCTTCACATCTTACACTCTTAGAACTTAGAATGAAAATTTTATTCTTTTTCTTATCATTCCACATCTTGGTTTTAGTGCAGTGATGTTCTTGTTCTGTCCTTCACGGCTTTCTTTGCTAAGGCTGTATTTTCATTCGAAGCATACTATAGCTCACTTCTAAATAACTGATGCCATGTGAATATATAACTTCAAATTAAATAGTGTTTACCTAAAAACATTATTTATGGACACTAAATTTGTATCTTAACACTTGAAAAAATAATGGGCACTTTTATCTATGAACTATCTCAGTACAAATGTCCTTATCCATCCAATCTCTACTAGAATAGTCATAGAGCTGGGAGTCATCCATAAGTCTTTCCATCTGCTATCAGTTCATGTAATCTGAGTAATAGCAAGCGTTATCGAAGCTACACTGCAATACTTTAGCATGTCCTATTCAATATATCACTGCAACCCCTGGGTTAGGCCCTTCTCATCTTTCACTTGGGTAATTGTAATGCCAGCCAATTGCTTTCCCTTCTCTCCAGCTCAATTTTCTTCCAAAAGAGCTGAAATGCTTGCTTTATCACAACTCCCCCTTTCTGAATCTCTCCTATTTCTTCATTGCCTGAATCAGACTCAAATTATTTCACAAAGCACATAATATTTTTTCTTGTTTATTTTTAGGACCTCACATTGGTGTGCAGAGCTAACCTGACTTTGCAATCAGGAATTACTTACTCCTGAAGGGCTTGGGAAACCATAGAGGGTACTAGGAATTGAACCTGGATTAGCCATCTACAAGACGAATGCCCTACCTGCTTCCTAAAGCTCTGGCCCCACATACACAATTTTAATAATTAAACTCATGCCAAACTCTTAATTTTCACTCACTCTACTTTTCTCCTGCTTCCTGTTTAAGTAACATTTGATTGATGTACTTTTCTTCTTGGGATCAAACATTTTGATTTTGCAGCTTAGATCAACAACCATGTCTCATTAGAAAACTTTATTATTCTTTCAAAAAATTTATATACACATATAGGAAGACAATTCCTTTACATTCTTTGAAATTTACTTGCGCTCTCTTCTCTATTCCCTTTTCCCTTTGCACATTTTATGTGTTTATTGTCATAATATTTTAACGTTTATATATTTCTCCTAAATCCCAATAAATTCTATACATATTTAAAATGTTTTAACATAAACATAAACTTTCAAATAGATTTTGTTCCATAATTTTTAAAATGTGATGCTCTAGGACTGCAAATAATGTACACCAGATAAAATGCTTGCATTGCACGCTGGTGACTGGTTCAATACCCATCACCCCATATGGTCCCCTAAGCCCAGTTAAGAGTAATCTCAAAGGCAGAAGTAATCCCCAAGCACAGTCAGGTATGGCCTAAAAACAAATGAAGAAAAAGTGATATCCCCTTTTAGAATATATCTCAGAACTCAAATGATACTATTATTTTTCTATAAAAATTATCAGCCAAAGGGAAGTGCCTTTAATTACTTTAAGAGACAACTACTTGAAACTGACAAGCATATAAAACCGATACATCTGTTTAAAACTCATTTGTCACGCTTTTCTTTTTTATCAGAATGTTTGCTGTAGCAGCAAATCATAGGGGTGAAAATAACTTAGATATCATGTAACCCAGTCGTTTCATTGTTGGGGGCCCTGGCCAGCAGCCCCCAGCGCAAATGAGGAAGACCTACATCTTGGGGACTTCATCCCTGTGGAAAAAGGAGAGGGATGGACTTGGGAGAAACTCTGCCTTGCCGCTGCAAGTGCTGAGAAAGGAAAGAGAAAGAAAGAATGAAGGACACCCATGCAGCGGGAGCTGTGGAGAGCAGCACTCGCTTTACAGGGCACAGTTTAAGCCTTTATACAATATTTGTGTGGAGGGAGTACAAACACACATCACAGGGCATTTGCAAGCTCCTGGGCCATTGTAACAGCAGCGCAAATGACAATCAAAGATTTAGCATTTGCAAGGTGACATTGCAAGGTAACAATCATTGATTTACATATCCCTGTGATCTGAGGTCCAGACCAGGCACATTCTACCTCACCTTAACTCGGATAAGCACAGATGTTTTGGGTGTAACCTTATGGGCAGGGCCCATTTCTGGGTCCTGCCTTTAGGGTCTTGTGGTGGGAAAATGCTGGACTCTAAGGCTAGCAGCTCAGAGCACAACAGTTTCATTTTACCAATGAGGACTTTGAAACCCATAGAAATAAGTGACCTATCATTATCACTATCACTATCTTCCCGTTGATCATCTGTTTGCTAGAACGGGGCACCAGTAATATCTCTATATGTCCTATCTCATGCTAGTAGAACCCAAAGGCATCCGCTTGCTCCAGGAACATAAAGAGCCTCAAACCATTATATTAGGTCATGGGAATGACCTAATATAAATGTTACTGGTATTTGGCATATCAAATACGACACAAGCAGCTTGCCAGGCTTGCCATGTGGGTAGCAAACTCTTGTAGTCAACTCTAAATAAAGCAATTATTGATACTATATATATATATATATATATATATATATATATATATAGTATAATGTTGTTATAAAGAAACACAGATCAATGGGACAGAACAGAGTGCAGAAATAAGCCCACACATATGAGCAATCATTTACAACAAAGGAGATGAGAAAATACAATGGAAAAAAGGCACAATATTCAATAAACATTGCTGGATAACCCTCTGCTAAAGAATGAAGACCACTTGGGAAGGATGCTGACCTCAAGAACAGATTAATAGAGCAAAATGAGTTTGAGCCCAGGTAGGCAGCTCCCAGAAGCGGGAAACACCGGGAATTCATCAGATAGAGCTGGGGTCGTATATATTATTTTCACATAGATCGTGTGGTTTCTATTTCAGTTCTTTTTCTGCTAGGGAATTTAATTTTAGGAATAGAGTTCTGGGTTGAAATCACCTAAAACTGTATAGTGACTTTATCTGGTGCATAGGCCTATCAATCCTGAAAGGATATCTTTATTTTCTTCTCAATAGATTGTAGGAAGGTATAGTAGATTATGAGGTTCCCCCAAGAGAGAAAGCTTTCTTCCTAAAGTTTCATGATGATGATCTGTTAAAAACAAAGAAACTTATGCTGAGAGCTAAAACAAAAGGTGAAGGTTGAAGGTGGAGGTTGGCCTTCCATACAGCCAACTCTCATTTGAGCCCCACCTATGGTGGCCTGAGCACCACCTAAAGTCATTCTTGAGCATAGAGCCGGGAGTAGCCTGCCAGTGGTGGAGGGAAGCAGCCATGCCTACGGAGGTGCATGAAACCCTGTCCTGAACAGACTTGTCAGTCATGGTACCCTCAAAGTAAACATAAATAAGCAAAAGTTTAAGTTCCAGGATGCATTTGCTAGGATAGACTGAGAGTAGCACAGCCTTGCATGTGTGAGGCCCAGGGTTCAACCCCAGAACAAATGTGTGTGTGTGTGTGTGTGTGTGTGTGTGTGTGTGTGTGGTTCAAAACATAGAGAAATATGATTCTATTTTCGAGGAATATGTCCAGGAGTTCAAAGATTTGATAGAAGCACTTTAGTGAACATAACAGTTCAGAGAAAATTGTCACAAGTTGCAGGTTCTATCAGTCTATTTTCTGCTATTTTATGTGCAGGCCGACTTCCAAGTTCTTAACAGCTGAAAGTAAACATTTTCAGAAGCCCACAGTGTCTCAATTGCATCAAATCTAAAACATAAGAGAAGCGATCTGGTACACAGGTTCTTTTCGAGAAACACTTCCGCAAAGACAAAAAAAGAAGCAAGGCTGGTAGGGGAGTGGAGCCATTCTTCAAAAAACCCTGGGCCACTGGAAGGGAGGCCTCACTAAATGCAAATGATTACAGCTTCATGGAAGATTAGAGAGCAGTTGACTGCAAACAGCACTTCCAGAACCACAGAAACCAGGTCACTGCTATGTAAACATTTTGCACCGCTTTGCAAGCAGATAAAAATATCAAGTCAGAATGGTGTAAACAAACCAACAGCGGCAGAAGCCAACGTCCTTCTCAGACAGGCTCTGTGAGCAAGTGGAGTCGCGGTATTAAGTGCTGCAGGCTGGCATGTGTTGGTTTTTACCTAAGTGGTGACTTTCCTGTAATCTTGCCCATGTGCTGAGGAGCGAGTCGCAGGAACACATTGAATTTAGGGTGGATCACAGCAAGTTTCAGACACTGTTCCGTAACTTCTTGTCAGCCCCGTGCCTCTGGTGAAACTAATAGCTATGTTATACTATTATTTAACATAAGAGCTGAACAGACCAAGCATGAAAATTGCAAATAATTGAGGTTTATGGACAGACAGAGGGAATGATGAGACAAGAAAACTAAGCGAGGAAAACAAAGCTTGAACTTGAGTGAAAGTCAGACAATGGGGTCAGGGAATGCGTTTTTTTTTAATAAAGTAGCTTACCTTGACAGGTACTTAATTCTAATCACTATGGCCTACTGTAACTAACCTTTCTGCCTTCACACTCATGAAGAGAAAAGGAAAGTAGATCATCACAAAGGCGTTTACTTTCTCCAAATCATATGATAATAAGGTGCTGAGAGAGAGAGACGAGAGAGAGAGAGAGAGAGAGAGAGAGAGAGAGAGAGAAATGCCTGCCATAGAAGCAGGCTGGGTGGGGTAAGGGAAACTGGGTATACTGGTGCTGGGAAATGCCCACTGATGGAGGGATGGGTGCTGGAATACTGTATGACTGAAACTCGGTCATGAAGAACTTCTTAGTTGTATATCTCATGTATATATATATATTTTTTTTATTTTATTTTATTTTATTTTATTTATTTTTGCTTTTTGGGTCACACCCGGTGGCGCTCAGGGGTTACTCCTGGCTCTGCACTCAGGGAATTACTTCTGGCGGTGCTCAGGGGACCATATGGGATGCCGGGATCGAACCCGGGCCAGCATAGGCCGGCTGCGTGCAAGGCAAACGCCTACCCGCTGGGCTATCGCTCCGCCCACATGTGTATATTTTTAAAACCTCAGCAATTAAACAGATTGCAATTAAACATCTATGTAATTGTATATAAGAAAATAAGAAAAAATTATGGTATTAGAAGACACAATTTCTTTTCAAATTACCATTTTACTTTTAAGTTTCCTTGACAATGTCTTTCTCAGTTTTCATCCATCTTTGAATATTGAGTTACCTTACCTTTCCCTCTACTAATCACACAATGATAAAAGAAATAAAATATAGATTCTGCTGTCAAGAAGTGCTTTATACATAGCAAATTTATTATAAAATATTTTTAAATTCATGTCCATTAGAATAGCTTCATCCTCTAATAAAAGGTGCTAAGGGAAATGAAACCAATCAAAGACTTAATACATATAAAATGGAACTTACATTTACCTACCAATATGTGTTCACAGAGATGGATGTGGCCAAGAATCTGAGATCTGATACCTCTTGTGTCCTGCTCCAAATGCTTCCGGCTCCACACTGAATTACACCCAGTGAAAAACTTCATGCAGT
Organism: Cryptotis parvus; assembly: GCA_021461705.1. Taxonomy (NCBI): domain Eukaryota; kingdom Metazoa; phylum Chordata; class Mammalia; order Eulipotyphla; family Soricidae; genus Cryptotis; species Cryptotis parvus. Next base: position 45,324 of record JAJIBD010021815.1, read on the forward strand.
CACCCATGTACTTTGCTTAAGTTAAAGGTGGCAATGGCCTTTTTTAAACATTTGCTAATTTCTTTGACTCCTTTTCCATTACCTTTTGCACCAGGTAGTTATGAACACTTGAAGGAATGATTGGGATCCATACTTGCACAACCCCGTATGCCCATCTGCAGTCCAATACTTGGAAAGGGGAAGCAAGATAGTGTCGGGAAGTGATGCTTACATTGATGATCCTGAGAGGTTTTATAAAGGTTCTCAAAAAGTGATGTGAAATTAAGCATCTGTCATAGACTCTGATAGTCAACTCAATAACCAAGACTCTAGGGATCTTCCAAACTTCCTGGTTTCACTGTGTCTCTCACCTCTGCTCTTTGGTAACATAGTCTAGATAAATTCCTCTCCCAAAAATTTTTACCTCAGGTCTGCTTTAGGGAAGATGAGACATAGAGCAATTCAAATTCTCTCCCATGTTTTGAGTTGTTCAATGAGGTTCAAGCAGCTGAAGATTTTTGCACTTTTATCAATTTTACTCCCTAAACACATACTTTAAGGAGTCTTACAAAAACTTTACTGAAAATGAAAGCTATCTTTTACAGAATTTCTCATTTTTCTGATACTTTTATCATTTGCATGAGAGTATATTTAAAGGTCAAAGAAGGAAAGAAAAAGCAAAGGAGGGATGGAGGTAAAGAAGGAGGGAGGAAGGAAGGAAGGAAGGAAGGAAGGAAGGAAGGAAGGAAGGAAGGAAGGAAGGAAGGAAGGAAGGAAGGAAGGAAGGAAGGAAGGAAGGAAGGAAGGGAGGAAGGGAGGAAGGAAGGGAGGAAGGAAGAGAGGAAGGAAGGAAGGAAGGAAGGAAGAAAGGAAGGAAGGAAGGAAGGAAGGAAGGAAGGAAGGAAGGAAGGAAGGAAGGAAGGAAGGAAGGAAGGAAGGAAGGAAGGAGGAGATTAAATAGATGTTAATTTAATTCTTGGGCAGAATCTGAGAACCCATGGCTTTTTGAGAGACTTACTCTATGAGTAAGTTTTTGCAACAACTAAGTATTCACAGATGCACCTATACTTGTCCTTAATTTGTTTTCATTTACCCTTTTATTTTCTCATTTTTCTGTTTCTACCTCTTTTTTTTCTGGCTGGTTTAAGATAAGAATTACAGCAGAGACTTAGGAATGGGGAGGGAGAAGAGTTGCATTAGACATTGGAAGCACATGCTGGAGTTAACATAAGACTTCATTTTTAGTGTCTATAAAAACTCATCAATTAAACAGATTGCATATATATTCTATGAATATAATGTTCACTTGTCTTTCAAACTGAATATACTTATCTATTTTGTTCTCTTTAAAACCAACAAAATATTCCATAGTGTAATGTTGCCATTTATTTAGTCATTTTTCATAGAGAAGGATATTTCTGCTTCTTTTGATACACATCAAACTCGGCTTATTTCTTTTTTAAAACGTAACTTGAATCAGTTTGATAGTCAAAGAACAATTAGCCTGTGTCTGTCAATTATGTCTTACAAGAAGAATTTATTGGAGTATACTTGAGAACATAAAGTATAAGTTAAGAGAATAATGAGATATCATGGAGATCGGGGTACGTTTTTGTATGTGGTGGATCCCGTTTCAATCGCCAGCATCACATAATCCCAGAACTCTGCCAGCTATGTCCTTGATTGTTCTTTGGAACCAATGGTCCTAGCAATACCTCATCCCAAAGCCCTAGCACTGAAATCTTTGGCTAACTTCACCAGGTATTCAAGAGAGTGCTCCCTGGCCTCTCTAACCTTCTCTTGGGAGGACTTCGCGTCTCAAAGGAGTAATAAACTGTCAAAACTCTAAGGTCTATGTTTTGCACAAAGTGCCGTGCCAAGATACTATAAAGGACCCCCTACCCTGCTATTTGAAGGTAGACATTCCTATTTTCCAAAAGGGCATATAGAAAAAAAAATGCCAGTAACTCATATAGAACATTTTGGCTCCCTCCCAGACCCCAAAACACAGATTATTCTTGAATTCACATACAACCTAAAACGACACTGACTTAGGACAAAAGCCAGAGTGCTGAGGTGAACATGCATCTGTAGAAAGTTCTAAGGAAGTTTGGGGGCCCGTCTTGATGCTCAGGGTATGTGCTACCTCTGGAACAGCTGCTGTAAAGTCCTGAATGCATTTTTTCTATTTGTCATCTGTTGTAAAAGAGAAATCAAATTATCTTTAACTTTCCTTAGATTAGCAGAAACAGGCACTTGTATAGGACTTTCATGAAAGCAACAGGCATAAGGCAAACATTTGAAAAGGAAGAAATATCTTTACTGGGAAATATTTTATTGTGGCTCCCTTTACCCTGTGTGTTTTGTTGTTTTGTTGTTTTGTTGTTGTTGCTGCTGCTGGGATTTCAAAATGCAGCAATAGAACCCTCGGCCTCATACATGTCTACAAGGCAAGCAGTCTTCCATGAGTCACATTTCTGACCTTGTGTAGCAATTTAAAAATTGGATTACCCCCTGATATTATGGCTGTAAAATGTCAGCCACCTGCCTCTATCTGGGCACATGTGCTGTGTACTCGCCTCCTCCACGCAGTTCTGCCTCTGTCCCTTTGCTGTAACTTTTGACTTCTTGGCTTGGGAGTCCACAAACCACATTTCCAGCCAAGCTGGCCTCAGTTTTAGTCCTGTCCTTCAGAAGCACAGTCAGAAGACTAGAAAGTAGGAAGGAACAGAGAAATGTGCTGATTCTGCTTCTCTTGAGGAGACACTGCTAGGTGTTGCTGAAGGGGGCGACCAGGACACACCGCCTGCAGGCTAGCAAGCCCCCTGGTCCCTCTCTTTGGTATTCTTGGCATGAAGATCCACAGGACCCCAGAGAAAGACGGGAGTGCTTGTTCCGGGAATGGGGGTGCCCAAGGCTCCCGAGATCTTTATATCCCTGGATGCTTTTCACCTTCCTGACATCTTCTCTGGCCTTTGTTCTTCCAGTCCTTCTAAGTCCTTCGCATCCAACCTCCTATTTAACATGTTTAGCTTGTTCTCCTTTGTGGGCCCTAATGAGTAGCATTATTTTTAGCAACCGACCAGGAAGCTTTCGGTTAAAAAGTTATTTACCCAAGCTACGTCAATTTTTCTCTCATACTCCACTTCTAACTTTGATGGAAGCAAAGAGAAATATATCTCCGATTCACTAAACATATGCCACCATACATGAGACTGACTGGAACGTAAGAAAGTGATTGCCTGGGCCTCAAAGCAGAGTCTATTCTTATGAACATACGTGGTGAGGGCAAGAGTGAAGGATGGAGTCATCTGCACCTGGAGCAGTTATGTCTGCCCTGTGAAGAGTTGTGTTCCCATTCGTAACGGACAGTATATCAGTGTTTAGTCGCACCTACACCAATACTAACTTCCCGAGATATTTGAGGATATGCTTCCACAGCTTTGGAAGTTGTACAGAGACTCGCAAGAGTTTTAACCGTGGTGTTGTTAACGTGGGAAAGCAAAGCGCCTAAAAAACAGCATTATATTCTCATGGTGTGGCTCTCTGCGGCAATCAGCCCGTTATAATGCTTTTAGGAGGATGTCGAAGAGCCCTTTGTGGTTTCAGAGACGAGAGGTCAGAAGCCCAGTCTGTCAGAATCACATGGCAGCAACGGTAGACAAATACGAAGCGCCCGGAATACGTAGATTAATATGCCACAGTTAATATTTCGATGCAGTTTGTTTTCTCAGCAGTATTTTGTCCTCTAGGGACCCAAAAAATGTGTTTTGCTTTACAAGTGAGACATGATTGATGCTTTACTAGGAGAGACTTTTCATAACAGAACAGATGTCTCCTGACAAGAAAGTTATTGGTACAAGCAAACTACATTATTGCAATAATGTTAAGGTTCAGACTTAAGCAAAAGATAGTCAGAGAGAATGGGGGAGGGTCCGCAGGGGGGGGGGGGAGCAAGTGTGAGTTACAGGGTGAGATGCGGTTTTGCTTGATTCCACGTCCATAACCGTACAGTGTGTTACTCTGCTATCTATCAAACAGCATAAAGTGATCAGGGGTGAAATACCGGGGTTTAAACGGCCTGACTCTATACACACTAGTTTGTCTTAAGCAATAGAGATTTCTGTTTCTCTAACATCTTTTTTAAGTGTAACATTTCAAAATGGTTTTATTTGTGATAGGTGATATCACTGTCAGACGGTTGTGGTAGATACGTAGAATCCAGCAATATACGGTGCTATTGACATGATTAGAATTTCATTCTCATGCTAATTTCAATAGCATGTGTTTTAAAGCAAAATTTTATATAGGAAACAGTTTGGAAAAGTTTAGAAGTTTTAGAACAGGAGAAAAAAATGACTCTAGTTCTATGTCTCTAAAGAAATGAAAATATTTCCCTTAGAAGAAACCAGCAGCTTAAAGCTCAAAACATAAAGTTTAAGTGGAATTTACTTAATCAATTTAGCCATTTAAAACATATTCACTTATCACTGACTACAGTGACAAAGCCCTCAATACACAGCAATATATCCTGTTCAAGTCACTAGGTATGCGCCTCATTCCAGGGAAAAATAAGGCATTTCCATTGTTTACAGAGTGCTACATTCCTTGCGTTGTAAACTGCTCTCAGAATATTTTTAAACAATCTAACATTGCTCGCATCTCTAACTCTTAGATTCATGTCCAAAATATTCTCATAACTTGAGAAATCCTCTGCCCCGAGTTCTCTGTTCCTGCTTCATTGCTGCACCATGCCCTTTCCCCTAGTTATTCTCCCCACTCAATATTCTTCAGACAGTATATTCAGGGAACCTCAAAGTACTTCTTCTCCATAGCCTGCTGGCAACCATGACTTTTATTTCACATTAGGCCTTCAGAAATTTCCACTGTCTGTCCCTAAATGCCCTGCTAAGCTCCAAACCACACTCAAGGACATCTTGAGTGATCTTAGAGATGTCTTACTGTGTGATGCCATTCTAGTTGGCAATCATATATTCTGAACAACCTCATTCCCAAGGAATGGAGACATTACTGGTGCCCACTCAAGCAAATCGATAAACAATGGGAAGACAAGTGATACATGTGATACCAATTATATTCTGAACAAAGTGTTATAAATTGACTCCCAGGAAAATTACAGTCTGACTGTGTCCAACCAAATCATGTCTGCTCAGGTCCTATGAGTTAGGGCCCACCAGAGTCATACATGGTGGTGCAAAGTTATGAAATTTGCCTATAAGTGAATGGACATGGAGAGGAACATGCTGAGTGAAATTGGCCAGAAGGAAAAGGACAGATATAGAATGTCTGCTTTTATTTGCAGCATATAATATATATACACACACATATATGGTATGACATATATAATGTATATAGTATGACACCATATATATATATATTATGACATATTTTAAAAATATTTTATTATACCACCATGAGATATACAATTACAAAGATGTTCATGTCCGGGTTTCGGTCATACAGTGTTTCAGCACCCATCCCTCCACCAGTGCTCATTTCCCACCACCAATGTCCCTGATATATATCATATCATATATACATATATATAGTATGATACCACTATCCAAGGCCAGGCAAAACATGGATTAGGAGGTCTTGTCAATAGGTAGAATAAACTGCAAGTGTGTGGGACTTAGAGGTGAGGTAAGACAGAGAAGGGAACAGTGTGCTAATAATTGTTGGAAATGATAATACCAGCCTAGAACTGAACATTGAATATAGGCAAAGGGATATGCATGATAATCTCTAAATATCTGTATTGAATTCCACAATGTGTAAGAGAAGGGAGATAGAGAGAGAAAGAGAGAGAGAAGAGGTAAAGAGCCTGCCTTAGAGGCAGACTGGGGGAGGGAATGGGGAATTGGTGGTGGGAAATGGGCACTAGTGGAGGGATGGGTGCGGGAACACTGTATGACTGAAACCCAAACATGAACATCTTTTTAATTGTATTTCTCATGGCAGTATAATCAAATAAAATAAATTATGGTGCTTTGGGAGGCTTTGCAGTGACAGGGATCAAATTCAGGGTCTCGCACATGCAGCTTGTGTCTTACGCTTAAGCTAATTTTGAAAGCAAAGAGTCCTCTGGAAGTACTGACAGAACTTAGTACAATTAACATTTGCACTAAATAACACAAACATTTGCACTCTCTTAAAGCAATGTTACCTTAATAAACTGATTTTTTGTCATGAGGGGGAGTGTGTAAAGAGAATGGGGCCCAACAGATGGCTATGTAAGGATTTCAACACTTTGGTGGTGGATATGTTGTGACTATTTTTGCAAACGCGTGAAAAATACTCATGAAGAGTATACACATAAAATATATGAACCATATATAAAATTCATGAAATTGTACAAGCCAATGCTATAATTAAAAAAAATATTTAACTATTGAAAAAACACTCTGCCTTTAATTAATAGACCTGACTGCATTATTTCTAGGTCTTCAGTTATCTAGGAACTTAATACAAATATCTCAAGTACCAAATAAATCCTCTGGAGTCTGTGATATGTTGTTCTACTTCTGAGCTTATTAAAACAAGACTCAACAGCTTTGATGGTAAATCTGACTTTGTTTTCTCTGATGACAAACTAGTCTTAGGATGTTTTTTCTAGTTGATAAAATATTTTCAAAAACTTATCTATCTTCTTGAACATGAAATGTTAATATATAAAAGATTCTAAAACTCTCTTGAGGAATTTCTGTAAGAATTATAGTGAGTGAAATCATAAGCATCCTCCACCTCCTCACTCCCACCCTCAGGCTCCCACGCACACTAAAATCCAGTGGAAGACAATTGAGCGAGACTTTAAGTATAGGTAAAATGAAGAACAGATTAATACGTTTTCTCACAGATTTTCTCTGTGGTTGTGGGGCTGGAATTTTGAAATATGAGTTTAGAAACACCCCCATCACAAACAAACAAACAAAAGCTTGTAAACAAAATAATAGTAACATAAAAAGAAATCTGAGGATTTAAAACATGGAACCTATGCAGAATGAGCTGAGTAAATCAGGTTCTACGGACAAGCATTTTTCTTTCAATACATAACTCACATGCTGTCAAGGTTTAACTTAGGGGTAATGATAACCTGATGATCAGGAGTAAAAAATTCCAAAGAAATATAAAGAATATACATTGGAAGTTCCCTGAAACACCGCTACAAAGGGATGTTAAATTGAGTGAAGAAAAAGCTTCTTCCTTGGACTTATTCTTTACAAACTGAACTGAGTCAAGAGCGAAGTGTTCTCATGAGAAAATGTACAATCTAAGCTTCTCTTTGCTGCATCCAGGCAGGCAGTTAGGAGAAAGCTGAGAACGAAGCTCACGGAGGCAGAGACCTTGGAATCCAGCCATTCCCAGGATAGCTTTCCCAATCTGGCAATCAGCTCTCTCAGAGCACTCTAACTGGTTGTAAGGTCTTATTAATATCTGTCTGAGGCAACTTTGAGCAATTGTGCAGCAGAGATGGAGAATCTGAAAACAGTTCTATGAGACCAATATCTTAGTTGTGGAACAAAACAGGGACCAAGAACCTGAAAGAGAAGCAGCCAAGCCTGAGTAAAGTTGCTCTTTCACAGAAGGTGGCACGTTCCCAGTCAAAGGGAAATAGAAACAAAAGCTCTTATCAGAGCAGTTTGGTTCTCTTTCTAAGGCACTGAGACAGTCATATTCAGTACATTGTTTCTGAATATTTCCCTAGAAGTCTTAGAGTCAGACAGCTGGACCTAGCTATCCAGATAGACTCTACTTGTCTCTGCGGGTCTTTAAATTTTTTTTAGTTTGTTTTTGCTTGAGTTTTTGCTTTTGGACTACACCTGTAGGTGCTCAAGACTTATTCCTGACTCTGTGCTCAGAGGTCAGTTCCTGTAGGGCTCAGAAACCATGTGTGGTGCCAGGGATTAAATTCAGGTTGGCCTCACGCAAGGCAAAACCCTACCGGATGTACTATACTCCAACTCTCTTTAGGTGTTCTTTAGAGGGTCTCCACAATAAATAGGAAATATTTTATCTTCAATTGATTAATTTTTATACTGAGTACAGTCGACATATAGTTTTAGTTGTACTCTATGACTCAGTATTTGTATAAATTGTGCAATAAGCCTTAAAATTTCCTGTAATTTTCTAAACTCAGTATTTGATTTGCTAAAATAAAATTTTATAAAGTGGATATTCCTAAATACTTGAAATTTAACTAGTGGCATTCCATTCATCAATCTGATAAATTTTCACAGCATCAACTAAAGTATTTTGTTGATTGATTTATTGATTGATATTTTTGTCTTTTTGGGTCACACCCAACAGTGCTCGGGGTTACTCCTGGCACACAGGAATTAGTCCAAGCCGGTGTTCTAGGCAACAGTTGGGATGCTGGAGACTGAACCCAGGTCAGTCTCATGCAAAGCAAATGCAAGGCAAATGCCTCACCCACTGTACTATTGATCCTAGCCCTTCTACTAAAGCATTTTAGTAAACATTTTGCATTTTGTATGTATGACCTCACTGCACTTTATTATCATTTGAAATAGCAATGCCTCTTCAAATAATACTTAAGAATGAATCTATCTAAATGCTCAAATATTCTTATGTTTAATAAAACTTAATTTCAAAAACAGTGAGTAGCAAGCTGACTTTTCATGCTTTTGAACATGCAGCTTTAACATTAAACTTTTCATGTTATTTATGTGGAAGTTTTCATATTTTGTAACTTAAAATTGAGTCTAAATCTATTATTCAATTACACTGTAAGCTGGAATATAAATCATATTTCTGAATTCTCTAAAATTCCAAATTCCATTGGAAAATAATCGCGTAGCATATAAACCAAGATGATTTCCAAATGAAATACAAAATTATTGTTTTGAATTTTACTATTTTTTTATTTATACCAATTGAAATGAAACCATAAATTCACTATGTTAGAAACACATAGATTCACTACTCAAATCTGTATATTCTCTTGGTACAGGCAAAATTATCATTTTCAACTGGCATTTTTTTCTTTCCATTCATATTCCATTCTCGTTGGTTTTCAAGACCATGGAAAACCAGGTGTCAAAAACCAAAAGCCCTGGTCTGTAGTGTTAGGGATAGAGAAAACTGTCTTGTACTCACTCATTGTGTTCTTCAGATTTAGACAAATCAAACAAGCATGGGAACGACTGATTTTAAGATGTCAAGATAAGCACATTAACAGTACTGTGTCTCCTGAACATCTGGAAGAGATCTAGGAAAGCTGAATAATCCACCCTGTGCCTTCTGTAGCCATCTTCAATGAGTTTGGATATTGTTTTGAGCACAGAGGATGCTGAAAAAGAGGAAATGTAGGTTAGGAAGGTAACCAAAGGATGGAGAGTAAAACCAAGCTGGGAAGATTTAAGTTCCCATAATGAGACTGGATCTTCCTATATCTTAAAAGAGCTGTTTCATGCAAATTTCTCTACCAAAGGTCCTTCCCATTCTGACTTCTAGGCTCCATATGTGAAATCAATCTTTTCCCAAAGCGACATTTTTGGGTGATCGATTTTTTTTATTAAATATTCTATTATACCACCGTGAGATATACAATTACAAGGGTGATCGATTTTTATTCTCCTATAATAACGACTATCAATTTCTATGGTATAAGTAAGCACTCGGCAGATTATTTCAAATTGCCAAAAATTGACTAAAAGACATAAAAATCTCTGAATATTTAACAATTTCTCTCATAAACCAATTTGAGATTTCAGCACAATTCTTGTGGTTTCCCAAGTTGCACTGGTTTTTTAATATTTTGAATATCTCTTGTGGGTTCTCAGTCACATAGTAAAACTACTTGAGAAAAACTATATAAATACATAATATGCACATATAACTGGTAGTTATATAAAATGCTACTGAACATTGCAAGAACGATGAAATGACAACAATTCTACTCCTAGATATATATATTCCATAAAAATGAAAGCATAACTTGAATGAAAGCTTCTGAATAAATTTGCCTGGTTCACAATAGCCAAAATGTTGAAACAACCTACATGTCAGTCAACTGATAAATGAATAAACGTTGGAAGAGAGATAAATAAATATATGAAACAGTAACTGAATATGCTTACAATTACAAAATAATTGTGAAACTCTAGTGAGTAAAATCCACACTGTAGCCTATAGCTTCCTGATACATTCTATTTCTCATATCTGTAAAATCAAAAACTGTAACTGGAAAAAAAATTAATTCACTTAAAAGCAACTTGGGTCAACATCAGTAAGGTAGAACTGACCCCAGACTTGAAATTAGGAGGCTTTTGCTTTCAATGTGGCTAATAATAACTGTGTGGTTCTGAGGGAAAGGAGAAAATGAGGCTAGATGGAGCCCATTTGCCAGCCCCGGGCAGGATGCTCTATATGTAGTTCCATTTAATCATCCTAAAATCTCTGTGAGTTACCTGAATTACTGTTATTTTATAGATTTAAAAAAGTTCACAGGACTAAAGTTTGTGTTGGATGACAGTCAGTGACCAGATTTCTCAACCAGTATGAATTTTTTTTCTGGTGAACAGAAAAGATTTCAGCTGATTCTTACTAGATGTGGTGTTTCTTTTTTTTTCTTTTTTTTATTATAGCACCATGAGATATACAATTACAAAGATGTTCATGTTTGGGTTTCAGTCATACCATGTTCTAGCACCCATGCCCATTTCCCACCATGTGGTGTTTCTTTTGGTGCTCATAAATTAATTTCCATTGCCTGATGCCAAGCTTGATCAGATGAACACCGAAAGCATAAAAAAAAGTTAAAGGCATTTTGTTTCATATATTGTAGCCAAAATTTAAGTTGGGAGCCCTATATTCTTCAGAAAAGTATTTTATCACATCTTTTTTAGTCTTTGGAGTCAGTGATAACGTGTGCTGGTTGGAAATAATTGATGGTGATGTTTTATTTTTTTTTTGTTTTGTTTTGTTTTTTTTTGTAGGTCTATTTTTATTTTTATTTTTATTTTTTTAATTTTTTATTATACCACAGTGAAACATACAATTACAAAGGTGTTCATAATTGGTTCTTGGTAATACAGTATACCAGCACCCATCCCTCCACCAGTGCCCCATTTCCACCACCAATGTACCCCACCCCCTCCTGCCCACCCCCATGCTGCCTTAATAGCAGGTACCCCAGTTTCCTCTCTTTCTCTCTCTGTCTCTCTCTCTGTCTCTGCATCTCTCTGCCTCTTATTTTACACATTGTGGCTAGCCCTGCAGGTATTTAGAGTTTATCACTTAAGTCTCTTTGTGTATATTCAATGGTGAGTCTTAATCTGCCATTACCATTTCCCACATTTAGTAAAACACTGGTATCTATTTATGTCGTATTAATGAATGCAGTCATTCTATATCTGTCCTTTTCCTTCTGACTAATTTCACTCAGCATGATAGTCTCCATGTCCCTCCATTTGCAGGTAAATTTCATAATGTCATCTTTTCTGACAGCCGCATAGTATTCCATAGTGTAGATGAACCACAGTTTCTTTAGGCAGTCCTCTGTTCTCGGGCATTTAGGTTGTTTCCAGATTCTAGCTATAGTGAATAGCGCAGAGATGAATAAAGAAGTACAGATAGTGTTTCTGCTATGTGTTTTTCGGTCTCTCGGGTATATTCCCAGGAGAGCTATTGCTGGATCAAATGGGAGCTCAATATCTAGTTTTCGGAGGAATGCCCATATTGTTTTCCAAAAGGGCTGGACCAGTCGGCACTCCCACCAACAGTGGATCAGAGTCCCATAATAATTGATGGTGATGTTTTAAACTGAGAATAATGCTGATCTAATAGGTATAAGAAAAGTTATCAGTTAAACTTTTATAGATAGCATTTTAGATGCTTTCTTTATCAGACAACTAACAGTTGCTCAAAATAGGTATGAAGCGTATTTTAAAAATCTGACCAATGAGATTGTATTTGATTGTGATTGTGTGTGTATGTATGTATGTATGTATGTATGTATGTATGTATGTATGTATGTATGTATAGTCTATATTCTGACCTAAGAGTAAAGGTACAGTCAAATCTTTTATAAATATGCTACCCTGGTCTCATCAGCAGAAATAATTTCTTATATGAAGCACTAAGTCTGCTATATTTTCCAGGTCTATTTATATTGAGGTAACATTGTTTTACAAGAGTATAAATGTTTATATCTTAGGGGTGTCCTAAAACACTGTAATCATGATTGACTTCAAAAACTTCTACTGATCCAACTTCTGTGATTTACAATATGGTTTCTCATGCACATAGTTCCATGCCACGCTCATTACAGTGTACTCACCTCTTTCCCCACAAGGACCCCAATGCCCCTTATCACCCTCCACTCCACCAACTCAGATATGTAGATCAGTTCTCTTGTGTTGCCTTTGGCCCTTGGTTACTACCTTGTGGTGTCTCCTTTTTTATTTTTGCATTATATTATTAAGTTCCAAATATGAGAGCACTCATTCTGTGTCTATCCGTCTCCTTCTGACTGACTGAGCATATCTCTAGTTCCATTTATGTTGTGGCAAACTGCACAAGTTTGTCTTTGCCCAGTGCTAAGTATTTCATTGTCTACATATGTGCATATATACAGCCTATATATATGCATATATCCATTATCTGTAGTTGGGAATATTGCATATTGGTTGTTTCCATGTCTTGGCTATTCTACTAAGTGCAGCAATTAATATAAGTGTGAATATATCTTTTTCTATTAATATTTTGTGTTGGTATCACCAATCCATTTTAAGAACTTTCTAGAGGTTAGAGATGGGAGACATAGGGGCTATTGCATGAATACTTATGAAGAAGCAGAGTTAAGAATATTGAATGACTACATTCATTTGTGGGATATAAATATATACCAGTGTTATATATACATTCATTTGTGGGATACAAATATATACCAGCGGGTTATAAATGTATAACAGTATAAATATCTATATATTTATATAGATATAAATATATACCATTGTTGTAAATGTCTGGCAAAGGGATATACATGATAACCCCTAAATTTATGTATTGCAGGCCACAATGTCGAAGGGAGAGAGAGGAAAGAGAGAGAGAGAGAAAGAGAGAGAGAGAGAGAGAGAAAGAAGAAGAGGAAACGTCCCTGCTACAGTGGCAGAATCAGGGAGAGGGAATCTGGGGACATTGGTGGTGGGAAATGGGGACTGGTGGAGGGATGGGTGCTGAAACACTGTATGACCAAAACCCAATCATGAACAGCTTGTAGACGTCTATCTCATGGTGGTACAATAAAATTTAAAAAATAAATCACAAAGAAGAGTAAAGGTGGTGCCACCACTGCCACCTTTAGCTTGAGAGGTAAGAGAAAGAAATGGTCGCCAGGTTCCAGATACCTACCTGTGAAGGGGAGGAAGCGCAGCTGTAGCCAACCCATACTTTGGCTCTGAGAGAAAAGCAACCAAAGCATCTCTACTTTTTCACTTCTCTTATGTCCTACTACCTATTCTGTGCCCCATTATGATGGTTCCATTGAGGTGAATTTCTTTGCGTCCAGGGCAGTGTGGGGAAGTAGGAAGTAGAAGCAGGGGATGCAAAACAAATGCTTTTGCGACAGAAACTCATTTGCTATTTCTTTGTTTCTCCCTTGTGTACACACTTGAAGTACAAATGGCCTTCAAGTACTTTCAAAAAAATTGACATAGTCAAAAATATTGCCAAAGAAATGATCTGTTCTGAAGGAGGGAATAGAACAATATGATGATAATACACAGATTATAAAGCAGAACATGACATCTGAAAAAAGAACTGGAGTTATAATGATCTTAAGTAGATAAATGATGATGGAAGCCTTCATGGAAGGCGAGCATTTGAATTTGATCTTCTAGGAAAGGCAAGCTATTGATAGAAACATGCCTGGTAGCTACCCACATGAAGGAAAAAACATGGAGAACGGAGGATGGAGATTCATGTCACAGAAAGAGAGCTGGAAGAGCATTCTCCTTGAGGGAAGACGGAGGGATAAGAACAAATTAAAATCACACCCAGTCAGAAAACCAGCCCCATTCCATGTGTATTCATGAGCTATACAGACACATGCATTTATTAAAACAATATTGAGCTAATGCAAAAAAAATCAAGTCAAATCTGAATAAAACGCAAATGCTTTGAAAATGAATTCTATCATCTGACCTTAGTGTATTTGCTATTGTGACAGCAAATCCAGTAGCATGCTGGACCCTGTTTCCTTTTTTCCTAGCATTTTTCTAGTTTCTTTCCAGGGCGTGATTGCTGTTAGGATTACAGCACCATCTAGTGAGTTCTAGTTTTATGTTTAGTTCAAGGACTTCTGATCTGTCTCCTGCTATTATCAGACAAATTGTAAGGCAACAAAAGGAACAATAAAATCTTCCATCTTTGGCTTTATAACTTACAACTGAATTGACTGATATTTGTCGGTATTTGTGGATTTTATAAATATTTTGTCTCATCAGTAAGTAAGATGAAGAAAGTGATGTAGGCAGATAGATCAGAGCCGATGGCAACGGAATATCTTGGATCTAATAAAACCAATATACTAACAGCAATTTCCCATTATTTATCTAGTTTGTTAAATATGGCAAAACATTTAAAACAATGATGTATAAAATAATACAAATATTCATTTTCAGCAGTGACTAAATAACAATTTTATTTCTAAGTACAATAATGACACAAATTATACAATATGCATCATTGTCCAACACATCATTGATCTTGAGAGCATAAAAATAAAATCTATAAGTACTATATATTTCAAAAATTAAAATATGTAGGTAAGATATTCAGTCATATTTCTGGAAAACAGATCGGAAAAGGGAAACCAACACTGCAGTGAATCTCTATACTTTGGTCTTGCTATTGTTGGTCTTGACAGGATAACAGGAATGATAAGGATATGGGAGAAGTATGGTAAGAAATCAGGGAGGCAAGAATTTAAACCTCATTTTCTTTTACTTTCCCATCCCTTAGAATTTTCAATTTTAACACCAGCCTTTCAATGACTTTGCTACGCCCATAGATTTCTTCCTTATTGTCATTAAAATATAGCAAAATAGTCAAAAAATATGCCAAAGCAAATTCTATTTAACAGGGTCAATGCCCACTACTTGAATAGGTATTGGACAATGACACAGCCAACAGTGGAAGGTATTAGCATTAATTGCCAAGACAATTAATCCAGCCTCCAAACTATTTAACTTTGTGCTAGTTAGTGCATCTCAAGAGGAGAGTCAATCCTGCTTTTCTTGATGAGACAACTTCATGTGAAGATGTGGTTTGATGTTAACAAAGGGCAAGAGTACTGAGGTTGTATTTCCTGGGGCTTCAAACTCTCTGCTTTCAGGACTCCTGCTGTGGACAATTAGGGTAAACTGCTACCCCAGAACAAAGGCCTTACATGAAATATCTTGCTGTTGGACAAAAATAACCTGTGCAATCAGTGTTTCCACTCCGGAAAATCATATTCTTGAATTACATATGAAAAACTAATATTTCACACATCTACACCAAAGTGGTGTGAATTTTCTCACTTGTATAGATGCACCATTTCTCTGGGAGTTTATCCCAGAAAAGCAGAGTCCAGAAACTCTTTCTCAGATCAACTGAAGCAAAATCTCCTTGGGGAGAGCCAGGGAAGTGGTAACATGAAACAATTTGGAGGCAGGCTACTGAAAATATGTTCTCCTGAGAACAATGGGAGTCTCCATTCTTGAGTCGTTAGTGATAGATAATCACTCCCTGCTTACTTCAAATCCCATTTGTTGTTTGTTTTTGAACAGTGGCTCATGTCAATACATTGATTGCAAACTTTTTACCACTATTTTTCTTAGAGTTTCTGTTAAATTTACTCTGACAAAAATCAGTTTCAAAATATGAACTCATATTTAAAATTCTGAATGCATTTTCTTGACTTAAAATTAAATAAGGTTTTAGCAAAGATACAATTGTGTCCAGTTGCACTGTACCTACCTAAAATAGCTTTTTATATTTTCTTTTTTCTTGAAACACCGCACTGCAATCATGGAGATTAGCTAGCATTCATGTAGCCTCAACACTTAATTTCATTTTCTGGATTTCTCAGTTGCTGTCCTCTCTCTGATGGAAAGGTTTGTTTTGATCTCCACATCCATCTGCCAAGAGCACTTTAACACACTTCTCAAGACATAGATGCAGTGTTATCACTTGATCACTTGATCACTTGAATCCCATTATTCATCAATTTGCTCGAGCAGGTGCCAGTAACATCTAAATAATAAATACTTCCATGGGAGGTATCACTTTCCCCCAACCTCAAGCTCTACTACAGAGCAGTTGTAATTATGACAGTGTGGTATTGGTATAGAGACAGACCCGTAGACCTATGGAATAGAACTGAATATCCTGAAACGCACTCACAAATATACAACCACTTAATCTTCGATAAAGGAGCAAAAAATATTAAGTGGAGCAAAGAAAGCCTCTTCAACAAATGGTGCTGGGAAAACTGGGCAGCTACATGTAAAAAAATGAACTTAGACCTCCTTCTAACGCCATGCACAAAAGTCAGATCAAAATGGATTCTAGATCTCGATATCAGACATGAATCTACAAGGTACATCGAAGAAAACATAGGAGAAACGCTCTACGACATCGAAACGAAAAGTATCTTTAAAGACGACACACCACTGACCAAGCAAATGGAAGCAATGATAAACAAATGGGATTATATAAAATTGAAAAGCTTCTGCACTTCAAAAGAAACGGTGACCAAGATACAAAGACAATCCACAGAGTGGGAAAGGATATTCACCCAATACCCATCTGACAAGGGGTTAATATCCAGGATATATCAGGCACTGGTAGCACTCCACAAGAAGAAAACAGCCAACCCCATCAAAAAATGGGGAGAAGAAATGAACAGAAGCTTCCAAAAAGAAGAAATTCGAATGGCCAAAAGGCATATGAAAAAGTGCTCTTCATCTTTAATCATCAGGGAGATGCAAATCAAAACAACAATGAGATACCATCTCACCCCACAGAGACTGGCACACATCCAAAACAGCAAGAACAACCGGTGCTGGCGTGGATGTGGGGGGAAAAGAGACTCTCATCCACTGCTGGTGGGAGTGCCGACTGGTCCAGCCCTTTTGGAAAACAATATGGGCATTCCTCCGAAAGCTAGATATTGAGCTCCCATTTGATCCAGCAATAGCACTCCTGGGAATATACCCTAGAGACCGAAAAACACATAGCAGAAACACTATTTGTACTTCTTTATTCATCTCTGCGCTACTCACTATAGCTAGAATCTGGAAACAACCTAAATGCCCGAGAACAGAGGACTGGCTAAAGAAACTGTGGTTCATCTACACTATGGAATACTATGTGGCTGTCAGAAAAGATGAAATTATGAAATTTACCTGCAAATGGATGGACATGGAGTCTATCATGCTGAGTGAAATTAGTCAGAAGGAAAAAAAGTGATATAGAATGACTGCATTCATTAATAGGATATAAATAGATACCAGTGTTTTACTAAATATGGGAAATGGTAATGGCAGATTAAAACTCACCACTGAATATACACAAAGAGACTTAAGTGATAAACTCTAAATATCTGCAGGGCTAGCCACAATGTGTAAAATAAGAGGGAGAGAGATGCAGAGACAGAGAGAGAGATAGAGAGAGAAAGAGAGGAAACTGGGGTACCTGCTATTAATGCGGCCGGGGGCGGAAGGGGAAGGGGTACATTGGTGGTGGAAATGGGGCACTGGTGGAGGGATGGGTGCTGGAATACTGTATTACCAAGAACCAATTATGAACACCTTTGTAATTGTATGTTTCACGGTGGTATAATAAAAAAATAATAAATACTTCCAAATTAAGTGTGTAAGTAAAGTGTGTAAATAATTCTAAGCACCTGGACATCTGGAACTCTATGTCAGGTGTAAAATTTTCTCTAAAACAGTTGTGTTTCAGGCAGTTCCTGGTGAAAATAACAACCATCTCTCCATTTAACCTATCCATGAATACACCCTGAAGTGATCAATCTACAAAAGTACTGTTCACGTCATATTCTCAAGAGTTTTGCTGAAATAAACGTTGAAACATTATAAAAATGAAGATACGGTTTACATAGATAGACAAGGAGTTAAATATTCTACACAAATCTAGAAGGAATCAGAAATTTTCTACGGATTTGCTCTCACACTAGCAAATGCACTAAGGTTAGATAATAGAATTCATTTTCAAAGCATTTGCATTTTATTCAGATATGACTTGCTTTTTTTGCATTAGCTTAATATTGTTTTAATAAATGTGTGTGTCTACATTGTGCATGAATACACATGGAATCAGAAAATGCTACTAGGCATTGTATAGCACTAACTAGATAATTTAAGATTATCAAAACATCTATTTACATTAGTAGACAAGAAATTTGGTTTATTGCAGTAATAATTCCATTAGTTGAAGAATTTAAGTTACTGCTCCTTTTTAGATTCTCTTTCTCTCTCTCAGCTCCATGCTCAACCTTTCTTTTTCTTTAGCTGTGCCAGGGATAGAACCTAGGCCCTCATATATGCAAGGCGTGAGTTCTAGCATTCTTATTTCCATGCAAAGAAAAAAATAGGAAAAAGTAATATAATAACTTCTTGCACCTCATATTTTGTCAAAATATAGAAATTTCAGCATTTAATTTGCTACAAAAAATACATATATTATCATTTATCTGTTAGTTATACACTATAGCATAAAATATACATTTGAAACAAACTTATGCCTCAGGTATGTTTTTTGTGGTTCAGAATTTACAAGCATCTATGCTGAACAACTGCAATCGAGATTAAATTTGTCAATACTAATCGACTTAAAACCTGGAAGTTAATGTTAGTCATTTCATGATGAATAAGTTTAGCATTTTCATATTTTTATTACCATCATGATGTCATTAAAGGAAACTCATGGGGAAATTTTAACATTTAGAATGTATGCCCTATGAAATAAGTTGAACTAAAAGATTTTTTTATCTATTTTATAGCTTCTTTAAAATGGTTTACTTATTTACTTATGAAAGAATAAGTTATGAAAAGATTTTCTTCTGGAATAAGAAATTTGCCAATGATATTTATTTCAGAAAAGCAGAGTTCACAATCTAATAGCCACAGGTAACTATTGAGACCAGCGTTAGAAGTTCTACAGATATTGCTGCCAGAACACTGCAACTCCAGAGCTGTAACTCTATTCTAACGCTGTAGCTATTCAATTATGACATTCTTATAGACATGCATGCAGAAGAGCTTAACACACGCTAAAACTAAACTGATCTTTCCACACACTAAAACTCACCATCTCCATATTTTTCCAGTTTTCTTTTCAGAAACCACACGTCATTATTTGATTTATAAATATAGTTACACATTAATTAGTCTTATAATCATATGTTATTTGTAAATATAGTGGTATGTTATTTAGTTATGCAGTCCCAGTTTTTGATGTCCACTATGTCAACATTATCTCCTTTCAAACGAAATGTACAAGTTAGGACTGGATATAAATACAGTATGTTTGTCCTCATGTGTGTGAAAATCAGTGAATGTCCTGCTTTGTTTTATATGCTTTATCTTGGCAAACAACTAGGTTCTAGCGGGAGTATTATTTTAGTTACTCCAAGGTAGTTTGATATTATCTTCTTGTTTAAAATTTTAATATAAGACTTGATGTAAAGTTGACAACTCACCAACTTCAGCCTGACATTAAGACAAGAACGATTTTTTTTTTTGCTTTTTGGGTCACAACATCCGGCGATGCTTGGGGGGGTTACTCCTGGCTCATTTGCTCAGGAATTACTCCTGGCTGGGCTCGGGAATCAAACCCGGGTCTGCTGCATGCAAGGCAAACGCTCTACCGGCTGTGCTAAGCTGCGACCCCAAGAACTGTCTATTGATGGATATTTTTATCTTATTTTAATAAGACAAATTAAATACGAATGGAGTCCCAAAGAGTGAAAGGTAGGAGAGGAAATTTAATAGCATTATGTTATTCAGCTTCTGAGTTTTAATTTGAAGGCAAAGGACCCCACTCAAATAATTACTTCCTACTTTATTATTGTTATTGTATACTCAGAGTTCTTTATCAATTCCGTATTTGTTAACAGACTAGTATGACTTTCACTAAGGATTATTGGCAATTTGACTTCTATGGAGAATTCACATAGAATATTGTTACAACTATTAATAGTTATGTATAGTATATAGAAATCACTTTTTTAAAAATTACTAATTAATATTTAGAAATTTTTCCAATGCTTGTTAATCTTTACTGTGAAATAATAAACAGCACCTATCAATATTCCTCCCCAACGTATTTCTATCATGCACTTACTTTTTCCATACATTTATTAAACACATTTATCAGTACTATAAAAAATATCAAGTTAACCAAATTACACTGAAGCAAAAGTCCCAAAGGACTTTGTAATCAAAACTGAATAAAATTTTGTTTTTATCATGTTAACATAGTCAGGGACATAATTAGCTATAAGAATTCATTTCTAAGAAAAGAGAGAGTTGTTAAACTTTGAAGTAAACATTTAATACAAAATAACACATACATTTATCAGTGATCTTGTGATAGCCTGGAGCTAATAACAATGCATATCCTTTAAGGAAACCAGCCTTCCTATTTATCAGACAGTAAATGGCTCAGGTTCAAATCCGTCTGCATCAAGTGCTTCCAAAGAGCACATGATAATTCACAAGCTTGACAGTTCTCAGGCATATAACATATAATGGTGTGTTTTAACCTAACCCAAAACCAAGATTTCCCAGGTAAATTTAAATTTCTGCTCTTTGACCTGATCTCGTTTTTAAACTTTTATATTGGTTTACTTTTAATTTTACACAACATTTATGGAGAACAAAGATTCATTATTTGCTTAATTAAGATTTTTTTCATTTAGAAAGTCTATTTCAAATTAAATATAGTGAGATATTCCAATATGGAAGACATTTATTTGACATTTCAAGTAGTAGATTTTCTGAAAAATGACAGGAGTTAAAATAATAAAAATATATTGAGCAATAACTTTCCTTTGCCTGGCATTCATGAGCTGGGAGTATACTAAAGTGAATAAAATAAGGTTTCTTTCCAATTTCCTTCATCAAAAGCATTGTTTTTCTCTACTAGTGAATGACATTGATGGAGAGAAGTTGATGCTGAGGTTAAAATTGTGTTTGGAACATTTCATGTCTGAAATTCAGCTATGAATAACTTTGTAATAGTTATTCATAGTGTCTTAAAATTTAATTAAAAAATAAAACCAGACTATTTGGCGATTTTTTTAAAAAGTCATTGTTTTTCAGTATATTGGTCTGTGATATTTTGAACACAGTCTAACACCTCAATTTGAAAATGAATTTGACATCTTTATTTGAAATGATGTAATTTCATAATATATCACATTTTATGAGTTTAACCCAAATTTGCCCACTGATTTGTCTTTTTCTTCATCTTCTATTTTACTTTTTGTATATTTGAATGTCTGTTATCATTATATTGACCTTCAGAATGTTTCTTTTTTTTAATTTAGTTTGTTTGTTTTTAATTGACTCACCATGAAATGCAAAGTTGTTCATGATTGAGTTTCAATCCTACAATATTCTACAGTTTCATCCCTTGACCAGTATCCACGTCTCTCCACCAATGTAGGACATTTCTAATTGTCCAGTTCTACTGGTGGTGAATTTCTCTTCTCCCCTCTATTTCATCCTATGTCTACATGAATACTAGTTTATTTCTTATTTTTAATATTTTTATTGCTTATAAAATTTTAAATAGTATATTTCTTCTTTAAATGTGTCACTACATTTGTCTTCTAGCTAACTTTGTTTTAGCTGAGACAGTTTTGTTTAAAATCCTCTTGTGAATATTTTATATATTGTGGGACATTAACATGTCAGAGTAATATTACAGTGGGTAGAACACATGTCTTGCATGTAGCCAAGCCAGGTTCAAAACTACGCGCCCCAGGTAATCCCAGGATTCTTGCAGGGATGTTCCTGAATGCAGAAACAGGAGAGCACCCTGAGCTTTCTTTGGCTATGCTCCCCAAAACAAATAAAAACAGTAAGAACACATTTCAGATGGTACGAAGAGTAACATGAATGAAAGGAGAAAAGTTTTATGACACAAAATAGTTCATTGTTGGAGGACATGTTTAGCTAATCTGGGAGTTTTGTTGTTTTGCTCACTCCCAGCTTAATCTTATTTAAGCCAATGTTCATTCTAATGAGATCTCTCTTCTATGTAAACACTTCTAGAGGGTGTGGCAGTTACAGAAGTCACCTTGATTGAATAACTTCTGACTTATACATCTACTAAGACTTCTATGTTTTCTAGATTGGGCACAGCTCCTCTTTATACCCACTGCACCCAACGTGGGACAGTTAGAATTTACCAGGAGACTACCACCCTGGCTACGCTGAGACTAAAGGTAGACTATAGGAAGGATCATACTAGTTTGCTATAAGCAGGCGAGTATGACCCTTTCAGTACATGAGAACAAGATACTCAGAATCACCCTGGTGCAGATAATAATAAGGACCTTGTGGGTACCATCTAGATTACATGAAGCTCATGAAGTTAAGATGTATTACTTTATATCAGCCCCCTCTCTCTCCAGTGTTTTACATAAGAGATAATCTCGGGATTAGTCCTTGGTGTAACCTTTGTTTATACCTACAATAGGGTGTGGCACTATACTCTGTTTAGGGTTCTTTGTTGGCATGACAACCTCCCGATTGGGTTACTTTTGGTGTATATAAGGGGCTGACTTGAGGCCCCTTCACCTTTTGCCTTTTGGTTCCTCAGCCTTCAGCTTTTGGCTCCTGCGGCTTTTGGCTTTTGGCCTTCTTCTTTGTGGGATCTCTCCTTGTGAGCGCTCATTCCCCTTGGAAGCTTTTTCTCCTTTACACGTGGTGGTCGCCATCTTGGCCTACACGTGGCTGGGGTTCTAGCCTGGAATCCTAAGCACCGGGTTTTTCCTTTTGCTGATTTGTATGCCTGAACCTGTGATAAGTAAAGTCTTTTAAAAAATGCATCGGATTCCTGAGTTTTCATCCGTTCCTCGCCGGCCGGAGGTAGAAGGGAACTCGCTTCCCGGCACTGTCGGGGACCCTGGCGGCGTTCACCGACAGTTCATTACTATTTAAAACCATTATTGTAAATTATTATCTGCAGAAGGCATAATTATTTATTATAACAAAAAATTTAAGGCATGGAAATACTGCTGATAAGGCAATTACTCATAAATGATAATGTATGTATATTATCCTTACACTGTATAAAATAGTTTTATTAACATGAGAAAATACACTATCATGCTAAATGACAAAAACAAGCACACAACTGGACTTTATCAGACCATGGCAATCAAAATGGTTGAAAAACATAGGAGAAAAAAATCCTAGAAATATTCCAATACAGAGTAGACATAGTTAGATGGCTAAACAACTTTTCTTTCCTTAGTTGTCAAGCACTTTCCTATAATGAACATGGATTTTATGTTTAGAAACTAATCAAGATTTTATTTCAAAGGGTGACAAACATCGCACTGTTTACCAGCACTTATATTTGAAGATAGATCTTGCAATCATGGGAGCTTCTATGGTGTGTGTTAAAAGGATTTAAGTAGGGCCTGGGGATGAGGCACAGCAAAACACTTGCCTTGTATGTGGGAGTTTCTGGGTTCGACCCATGGCACTGAAATATATATATAATTTTATATAATATATTATGTATAATATGTTTTATATGTTATATATTATAATATATTTTATATCATATATATAAGAGACTTCACAGAGAAATTTGGCTTCAACCAAATTGAACTTTCGTTTACTTTGAAATGGAAATACTTTTTCCAGGATTCAGAGGTGTGGACCAATTTTAGTACATGACACTGAGGTGCCTTTCTTAATTTTCCCTATAACAAGAACAGAGAACACAGGCACCTGGCTAAGAATCCGAGGTGTGTTCACTGTGAAATAGCCTATTGTTGAGTTTTAATAGAAGCAGACGAGCACGCTTTTGTTCATTAACTTCACAGGGCTCACATTTGGCCTAGAACTTCAATAAAGCCGAGAAATAAATGAGACTGTAAGTAAAATGGCGTGAACGCGGAAAGGTGTCGGTAGGTTACGGGGCACTAAATAAAGGAGGGTTCCCTTCAGCCGACCTGTTGAAGGAAAGTGAGATCTGCTGGTTCTCAGGTTGAGGTTGTGAGTGTGGTTGCAGAAAACACCTTCCCTCTGGATTCCTGCTGGTCCTGGTCTTCAGTTCTAATTAAAACACTTCCTATTGACTTGCCTCGCTTAACGTAACTAGCAGTTCTCCCTCAGGTCTAATTTTTCACATCCTTCTTTTGCCGCCTCCCTCTCCCCTCTGCTCTGCCGAGGGACGTTTACCTGGTGTTTTGCCTCTAACAGACCCTGAGTTGCCTCCATCTTGCTCTCCAAGTGATAAAGCCCATCATGACTAACATAAATTCACTTGGCAACAACGTGGCAGTTACACTCTTAATATCTCAAGTTAGGACATTTATGACAGTGCCAAATCTATCCATGAGTCGTGATTTCTCCTTGGCTGCTATATTCCTGCTGGACGTTATGATGGAGCCTGAAGAATCTGATGCAGTCCCTGGTCTAAGGGGACTTTCAACGGAGAGGAGATTGGAAGGTGTAAACCACTTGGTGGAGGATGAAGAACGAGGAGGCTGAGGCAATGGAACAACAGCCAGAACAGTTGCCTTATACATGCCTGACGTGGCCTCCATCCACCCCGCACCGTCTCCTGAGCAGCGGGAGTGATCCCTGAGCAGAATCAGTGTCAGCCCTGAGCACTGCTGGGTGCGCCCTAAAACCAAAAATAAAATAAGGAAAAGATAATAGAGAAAAATCTGCTCATGGTCCCCAGAGCAAAGAGAGTTCATTCCTACCATAAGCACGAACATGGAAAATTTAACCTTAGAGATCTCTTTCCCAACCCTCGGGCAAAATGTCATGAGTCTATAAAAGACTGTTAAACAGTCCAGAATAAATGAGCCTGCTGGTGGGACACGGAAAGCAAGTTGTAAGCAGAACACAGGGCTGAACTCTGCTAGTGTCTGTACGTTATCCTGAGACTACAAGAAAGCAGTGGAGCATTAAAGTTGCAGAGGGTGGCAGGAATAGGTCTGGACTTTTGGTTAAGGGAAAGCTTGTGACAGTCTGAATTATGAATTTAAAGGAGAAAAGCTATAAACAACAAGACCAGTCAGAAGCAATAATCTGCACAAGAGAAAAGCAAAAGAAACCCACAAAGGCAGTGAGAGTGGAAATAAGGGGCACCATCCAGGGACAGTCCAAAACTGAAGCCAGCCCTTGATAGGAGATGAGTGCAGACAGCATGTGCGAGGAGGCTGCCTTCAGCTCCTCGGTGTCCCCAACGGCCCTGGGGTCTACAGGCTGTCTGTCCCCTTATTTGACAGAGGCAGGAATGGAGGAATAGGGAACAGTGGGAGTTTGTTCAAAGCTTCCTAGCTATAGTGGTAGGTGCTAAAACAGAAACCAAGTTGAACTGATTTCAACTGATTTCCACCAAGATCTCTATTAAATGCCCTCCAACTGGCTTTGGTGACCAAGGGCAATGAAGAAAGAACAGCGAGAGAGATCACCACGCTGGAGTTACCTGGAGTATGAGGACAAATAAGCAGAGGAATGCGTTAAGAAAAGTAGAGAGAGAGAGAGAAAGAGAGAGAGAGAGAGAGAGAGAGAGAGAGAGAGAGAGACAGGACATTAAAATTGGAAATAGTTACCTTAAATATTGAAAAGGTATAGATTTGGTAGCAAGCTGATGATTTTGTGTATGACTAATTATGTTGCTCTGAGTTAATCTCATGAATGTTATGGCAGAAACCACGTCAAGGGGGCATAGCCTGGTTAGAGAGTATGTGGTAGGAGCGACAGAGTTCGAGGCAGAAGCAGCAGGAATTCTCCTAGAAGGACTAAGCAAAGGATAAAGCTCTGAGAAGGAGAAAGGGAAGGAGCACTGGAAATGAGACTAGAGACTCCAGAGAATGCAGGCTGAAGCCAAGGCAGAGCGAAGTTTTGGAAAGGAGGTATTAAAAGGTGAAAGGTGGGGCTGGAGCAATAGTACAGCGGGAGGTTGTTTGCCTTGAATGCAGCTGACCGGGTTCAATCCTCAACATCACATATGGTCCCCAAGCACTGCCAGGAGCAATTTCTGAGTGCAGAGATAGGAGTAATCCCTGGGCATCCCTGGGTGTGACCCAAAAAGCAAAAAAATAAATAAATGAATGAATAAATAAATAAACGAATAAATAAAAATGAATGAATGAATGAATGCATGAATGGATGAATGAATGAATGGATGGATGGATGAATGAATGAATGAATGAAAAAAGTAAAAGGTGAAAGGTGCCATTGCAAACAGTAGTCTCTAATATCAAAGAACAATCCTGTTGGAAGAAGCAGAGGGATGTTCTTGGGGTCAGGCATTCGGATGGTTTTATTTATGATCATGGAGAGATAGTGCGGGCAGAACAGGATCCTGGCCCAGGCCTGAATGATCGCAGCATAATGGGCAGGTGACTAAAACAAGGTCATCTCTCTAACTAAATTGATTGCTCCCAGATGAATATGTTCCTCTCTCTCAAAGCCCATACTGGAAAGACTAGAGTGTTGCAAGTAACTGCTGCTGATTTGTCAAGAAAATGCAACATACTACTATGCCCAATGAGTTTTTTTGTCTCTGTAATAAGTTGAAGAGAGTCTTTCAAGGGTTTTGCTAGGCAAAAGTTTCCTCTTTCTCATTAGGGCTTTCTTTTCCGTCTGGATCATCTACAAGAGTGTAATTGGCTCACCAAAGTTAACCTGAGTGAAGTATCTTGTCCCGGTGGAATTTCTGGGACGACAAACAGGGCACCATGAGCTTATTGATGTGAGTCTCCTTGAGAAGCATCTCTAGGCAGAGAGCAGAACCGGAACTGTGCTGGCAGGAGCCCTGTCGCTATTTCCAGTTACCCTAATAGACACCAACAATTCAAGTAGTGACAGAATAATGCGATACAAAGAGCACAGCTCATGGGCAGAAGGAAAAATGGCATGGAGAGAACTTTCACAGGGCGCAGGGACATTATGGGAGACTTCTCCGGGTTTTTGAAGGTTTGAGATGGTTCTATTGCATCAGCTTTTAACTGTTATGCCGAGCCAGTAACTGTAAGAGTTAGTGAAATTCATGTTATTGAAATCTGGTTCTGTGCAAATAGGAAGTTGCGAGTATTTCATTCTGGAGTCTTGCTTTAGAGGAAAGCCTAGAAAGGTCTTGACAAGACATCGGAGGCAATAAAAATCTAGCGAATCCGACACCAACTTCCTTGTTCCTTGACCGTAAAATACATTTGCATGAGAAGTAGATAAAAGTTCGTCACACAATGCTAGTAGTAGAGAGTTTCATGTTCAAGGGCAGAATTTGAAGACTTCAAAGTAAAGTATGTTTTGCATATTATAAGAGTATACTAAAGCACGTAGGCCATCTGCCTTTCATGAGGTTCTATCTCTAAATTGTTGATACTGGGCTTTGCACTGAGGAAGCGGCAATTTCACTAATCGCTCCAAAATACCGTTTTGGTACAGGGTCAAGACAAAGATGAGGATTTATGAGACTTATCTATAGATTCAAGTGAAAGTAATCAGCGTGATACAGGAATAGTGTCAGGTTGACCCAGTGTTCCAGGGATGCGGGGAGTTTATGGAATCTGACTGAGAAACTTATGGAATCCACTCACAGAGGAAAGACCATCTCCTGAAGCACGATGGCAGCCATCTTGTGTCTCATCAGAGCCCAAAGCTATAGGCTTCAAATGTTTCTACCAGAGTTCCATTGCAGAGAAATATTCCCAAAGCATTTCTGGTTCAAATAAATATGAGGGCAATAAGAAAAGCATCTCTAAGTATCATACTTCTCAGGTCTAAGCAATTACATTCTCAGAAGCAGAGACATCAACCTCTCTGGCATGGTATAAGGTCTTCCAAAAGACCTGTAGCTGAATCCAATATGGCGGCTACAGGACAAGAAGCACTCGATGATCATATGACCATATAACACCAAAATGGACAGAGAAGGGAACAGTGTACTAATGATTGTTGAAAATGATAAAAATACCAGCCAAGAAACTGAGCATTGAATATAGGCAAAGGGATACACATGATAATTTCTAAGTGTATGTATTGCAAGCCACAATGTGTAAGAGAAGGAAGAGAGAGAGAGAGAGAGAGAGAGAGAGAGAGAGAGAGAGAGAGAGACAAAGTGCTCTGCCATAGAGGCAGACTGGGGGAGGGGTGTTGGAGGACAGGTTTAGCTATTCTGGAAGTTTTGTTGTTTTGTCCACACCAGGCTTAATCTTATTTAAGTCAAGGCTCATTCTAATGAGATCTCTCTTCTATGTAAACACTGCTAGAGAGTGTGGCCGTTACAGAAGTCACCTTGATTGAATAACTTCTGACTTATATATCTACAAGACTTCTATGTTTTCTAGATTGGGCACAGCTCCTCTTTATACCCACTGCACCCAACGTGGGACAGTTAGAATTTACCAGGAGACTACCACCCTGGCTACGCTGAGACTATAGGAAGACTAGAGGAAGGATCATACTAGTTTGCTCTAAGCAGGTGAGTGTGACCCTTTCAGTACACGAGAACAAGATACTCAGAATCACCCTGGTGAAGATAATAATAAGAAGGACCTTGTGGGTACCATCTAGATTACATGAAGCTCATGAAGTTAAGATGTATTACTTTATATCAGCCCCCTCTCTCCAGTGTTTTACATAAGAGATAATCTTGGTAGAAAGGATTAGACCTTGGCATAACCTTTGTTTATACCTGCAATAGGGTGTGGCACTACACTCTGTTTAGAGTTCTTTGTGGACATGACCCTCCCAATTGGATTACTTTGGTGTATATAAGGGGCTGACTTGAGGCCCCTTCACTTTTCACACTTCACTTTTTGCCTTTTGGTTCCTCAGCCTTTGCTTTTGGCTCCTGCGGCTTTTGGCTTTTGGCTTTTGGCCTTTTGCTCTTTGGCCTTTTGCTCCTTCTGGATAGGACTCAGCTCGGGTGAGATCCTCTCTCTTTGGTGGGAGACTTAGGCTGTTTTGTATGGTCTAAGTTCGGACCAGAGCTAAAGTTTGTTCATTATATTGGAGTGCTGTGGAAGAACTTTTGTACTATTAAAAGTTATTTCTGGAACTGCACCAGACCTCGTGAGTTTTCATCTGTTCTCCCGGCGTCCTCGGAGGTAGAAGAGAACCTCTGTCCCGACACTGTCGGGGACCCCGGCGGCGTTCCCTGACAGAGGGGAAGGAAATCAGGGGACATTGGTGGAGAGAAATGGGCACTGGTGGAGGGATCGGTGCTGGAACATTGTATGGCTAAAACTCAAACATGAACATCTTTGTAATTGTATATCCCACAGTGGTATAATAAACATTTTAATTAAAATAATTGAGTTTTTTAATCAGACCCATAAGACCTTTTCTCAGGCCTGGAACAACAACCCCACTGGCCTGTGTCTTCATGTATGTCTTCATTTTCATGCCAACAGTAAGAAGGAGCCTCTCCTCTGGTGAGCAGCTTATCAGGTGATATAATAAGTGCCCAGTCAAATGCTGGTCTAACATAGACCAAAATCATGAGCTGTTTTTAATATATCCTAAAGTCTTTTTGTTTGGGGTAGAATAATTCATTAGGACAAAATCTCACCCTATTTTCACCTGAAGTATCTCTATAAAATATGGATATTTCTGAGACTATAATTTTCTCAAAGCAGTTCTATTTTCAGCCACAACTTGTCCTCTATCCTTGCAATTAAAAAGGCTTCATTTAGGTGAGTATGAGGTCATACTTAGATCTTCTACTTTAAATTCATACTGCATCCTCTTAAGGTATTTCAAATACTTTGTCAGCTTTTACCACTTAATTTGTATGGATTTTGGATTCAGATGCAAAGTCAGGTCAAGGAAGAAAAATCTCTGTAGATAGTGATGTAAAAAAATTTTAAGACTTTAATATTAGATTCGCTTAGAAAATATACCTGCAACAATTTAATAAATTTGGGTTTTGTTGCCTTAGTAAAAAGTTTCTTCTTGGTCCTGAAGGAATTTTTTGGGAGACTCTCGTTTAAATTATCCCATTAGCTGAACTGTCCACTGTTGAGAGGCTCAGTTGTGAAAATGAGATTTTAATAACTTTAAGTGTCTAAAATTGATCTCTTTCCCAGCATATAGACCTACCGCTGCCAAGCTATAAAAGATTCTTTACCTCATATCGCGTGCAGGGGGATTGCTTTAGGCTCAACTTTCCAAATTGGCTCATCAGTGCTCTGTATGATACTTCTTTTGGCTCCTGTGTTTGCACTCTCTTAATTTTATAAACTGGAATTTGCAGACATTGCCTACTTCCAACTTACTCTACCCCTCTCACCCTTCTTTCCCTTCATTTTGGGCGCCATGGCCTCCCGGTCCACTCAAACCGTTCTCAAGATGGTTCCCTTCATGTAGTTCCCTAGCACCATATCATAAGTGTATAAATTTTTTATTTTTTTAGAGACTGTACAACCAGTTGTTTCCTGAAAGAATACTGTATTTCTATGACCTAATTTTAACATAATACTGTTTCAAATGATAGGTTGTTGTACTCCAGAACAGGCTATTATAACGGAGTAGCTTATTATGATTGCATTTTCTCATTTCAAAACTATTTCTACTGTGTTATATTAGGAAAATTGAGCATATGTTATATTAAAAAATGAACATCTACCCTTTAAAGAAGATATTTCTTCAGGAAACATTAGAATATACAAAATGAAATATATCTTAGTACTATAATCTTAATATATTTTAAGTTATTTTTTGTTTCATATGGTACTTTTATTTTCTTTTATTTTAAAAAGATTTGTATTTCCCGATCAATATATTTAAAATCATTTCAACACAATAACAACTCATTGCCAGAGGTGGAAATGGTCTCTGATGAAAATAAATAATTATATCCATTGTTTAAACAGTACTTTTCACCAAGCTGAGAGAGTGATATATTAGTTTAAGGTTTTACTTAGTATCCCTCTATCACTGTCTTCCCATTAATCATTGATTTGCCTCGAGCGAGCATCAGTAACATCTCCATATGTCCTATCTCATGCAAGTAGAGCCCAAGGGCACCTGTTTGGTCCAGAAACATAAAGAGCTTCAAACCATTCCACCAGGTCATGGGAATGCAGCATATAATTTTTACTGGTATTTGGCATATCAAATACGACATGGGTTACTTGCCAGGCTCTGCATTGCAGGTAAGCATACTCATCTCTAAATCCAGCATTTATTGATGAACCAAGCAGCCCCTGTGGCCACGCAGAGCCAAGCTGTGATAAGCTGGTCTTCTGGGTGGAGTTCTGATGAGGGGGAAGTCCAAATGTGGAAAATGGAGGCCCTCATCGAGTGGAGGGTCGTCTGGCTTGTTGTGAGGCTCTGCTGGTGTGGCAGGCCAGGGCTAGAACCCGCCATCCCTCCCGGGTGCCTCATGAGCGGCTGGGCACAGGAAGAGCCAGTAGCAGCTCTGCCCCATGTCTGTGAGTCTCTGGATCAGCATATCTGGGCCGGATTAAAAAAGACTGCAGCAGGGTGGATCTCGATGATATCAGTCTTCCAATTTCTTTTGTTACATACATGATATAGCCAAAATATAGAAAGAGCAAGTTATGAGAGCGAGTTTTGGTTCTGTCTTGCCTCTCTGCTTAGTTTCTCAATGATTTACAACTTATCAGTTTCTCATTTCTCAAAAAAGAATTAAAATTGCTTTCAACTAGGTCTGGAATGATAATACAGCTAGTAGGGCTTTTGCCTTGCCGGGACTGACCTGAGTTCAATCCCTGGCACCACATATAGTCTGAGTCTGCCAGGAGTGATCTCTGAGCACAGAGCCGGCAGTCAGCCCTTAGCACAGTCGGTGTGGCCAAGAAAAAAAGGAGAGTTTCTACTTCAGTCAATTCATATGCAACTTAAGTGATAAAAATGAGTAATGGAATTAAAATAATTGCTAGAATACAGGAAATGTTCAACAAACTTCCAAAGAAAGGGATACTATACTTATTCAGTACAAATTCCTCATGTAGACACTGAAAAAGAACCTTTATAAACTATCTAGTTTAGTCAAGTAGTGGCTATATTGAAATAGACCTCTTTTTTCTCCATTTAATTTTCTTTGAACACCGTTGTTGTACAAGCTCAAACATGTACATTGAATTCTCCCTGACATTTCATTCGCTGTTACATTCCTTGCGCTAACAGCAGGATTTTAATCGCAGACAGATTTTCATGCCTCAATCATCTTAAAATATTTGCTGAAACTCATATTAAAAGAAACTAATGTAGCAAAACTAACATGTTTTAGATAGAGATTTCTATTCTACAGAGTTATGTGAATAAAAAATGACTATTTGAACCTCAGGTAAATTTGGAATCAGGTTGATTTATTTTGGAGCTTTCTTAGTTTCCTTGATAACAAATTCAATGTGTGTTCAGCTTGTAAAGTTAATCAGAGGCAGTACATTTTTTTTCACCAGTATTTCTTTACTGTTTTTACTGTTCAAATCTTGGTTACCAAAAGGGAAAGATAAATTTCCCTCGATTCAAACAACTACTCTTCTTTCTGTACTGATATTTCATTTGAATGTCAAAATCTTTCTTTTTCATTTATATTGAAAGTTGGTGACTTGATAAAAAAGAAGATTTTTGATGCGCTTTTCTTTTAATTGTTCAGTAGACAGATCCCACTACCCTTGCTATTGTTCCCAGAAAATTTATGCCATAGTCTATTCTTTGACTAGCAAGTAAACATGGGCTACTATATAAAGTATTGTCCCTGTAATTTTATTCTTACCCACTATGGAAACAGATCTCTTTCTTTGATTCTCCCACCCTTGTATTCTTCATCCATCTTCCAGTTAATTCTCCAGTTAATTTTCAGCAGACTGAAGTAACCTATTGCTTTATATTTCCATATAAGTTCATTTAAATATCTGTATTTGTTCCTAACAATATATAATGATAATAGTTGGTTGGACTCAAATTTTCCTGCCCATAATATTATAATGTCATTCAAAGTATGGGCATTGATAGAATTATTTTATTTCTTAGAGCCTCTGTTACATAGATTGAACTTAACAGACACTAGCTCAATGCCAACTGAATTGTATAATATCCTTGAAATAGAGTAGTGATTTAGTCACATACATTTTTTGGTGGTGTGTTATGTGTCAAGGACTTTACCATTCAACAGTGATGCTATATATCAAGGTTCTAATAGTGGAGTTACAGGAATAAACAAAAGTATAGTGGAAGTTTCCAATTTATACCAGTATTTATTCAAAATATTCTAGAAATTTTGATAAGAAATACTGAGGTTATGAAGCCATATCAGGGGGCCTTAAGAACTAGTCCAAAGGGCAGAACTCTGGCCATGCATTCTCAGTGTCATGAGTTCAATTCCTGGCATCGTATGCCCTTCCCAGAAGCACCAGGTATAGTTTAAGAGGCCCCTTAGCACCACAGGGTATGGTTCCCTGTGGTGAGCACCTCTGAGAAGTCACTTATAAGTCACAAATATAATTAAACACAAAAGGAGCTCCATAAACAAAATTTGAGCATTACAATTTTGCTTCTGATAAAAAAAAGTTCTAGCCTATTTCCCAGTGTTCTTTGAAGCTAAAATTACCCAATGGTGCAGTTCAGGATATATAGTTGGCAGATGTAACAGAACTTTTGGGAAACCTTATATTGACTGATAAAAAAGACATGCATCACATAATTTCTTGACTCTGTGACTACTCTTGAACAAAGACAGGATCTCCAGGTTTCTGATAGTTACTTTATAATGGGAATGAGAGGAGACAAGACTGTTATGATTCTTAGAGTCCGCAGTCATCACGGGAATGCTGGGTCATGTCTAGGAGGGCTGACGCCTGAGTTTGAGCTATGCTAGTGAACTAAACCCTATATATTGTTCTTGTTACAATAAGTATGGTAATATACAATATATATACAATGTCATTCTCATTTCATCAAAGGCATCATTATTTTCTTTTCTTTCCTAAAGGACAAGTAACTCAAAGCGATTAAGATATCTAAGACTCTGAATCTGTTACAAAGCCTGGACATAAAAATGTAATAACACAAAACTCTGAGTTTGATACAAACCTTTATTCAAGCACTCTAGATGATAAAATTGTCACTGAGCATTGTACATACATCTCCAACAATTCTAACATTTTTAGTCAACATGTAAGTCACTTATTATCCAATCTCACCCTTGAGTCTCTAGATTATGATAATGAGTTTTATAATGTAATTAAACTACTGTTAAAAATAAATTTCTTTCACTTACTAGTACAAAAATCAAGATATTACCCAGAAATTTCCTTTGAAAATGGCAGACAAATGTCTTCACATAATGAGAAACCAATGTCTTCCAACAATAGAATTCCCATAGAAAAGACTGTTATACAAAACGCTATATACAAATTTATCTACAGCCAAAATGTTGACTTTCTCTCATGAAAAGGCTGCCCCCCAAATTCCTATCATTTTGAAAAACAATTAACCTGTCAAGTTTCAAGTTTTTCATTCAAAATTTGGACTGTATCCTGCCATTGATATTTATTTTAATCTCCTATTGATTTCTGTGGGAATTCTTCTTGTAGAATTAAAGCAGGATATAAGCCCAGAGGAATTTCTGCAAAGAAGTTTCCCACTTTCATCTCTTTGTGTTTGATTTTTATTAAGTGTAGGTCATGACGCTGTATTATCTAAAAATAGGTCTAGAGGCAAAGTTATGATACAGTTTTCTATTTTTATATTCAATCTGAAAGGTCAACGAGAATGCAAAAGTCTCACAGGCATGAATTACATTATAAGCAATTTTTAACCACATGTTTTTGATCCCATTTTTCTCAAATAGGAAGGTATTTATATTATTAAAAATGTTATTTTTACTGTGTATATATCCCTTAATATTTATCTCCCATGAGATTAATTCTAGAATTTTCTATTTATAACGTATTGAAAACACAGGCCATAAGATTATGCAGTTATTTAAGTTATAAAACTATGGCCATGAAATTATGAATCATGGAATATTACATTGAAGAATAAGTTACAAAATGACAAAGTAGAAAGGCTATAGCCAGATATTTAAAGTAATGTAAAGGGACATTAAGATTTACATTGATTATAAGAAAAACTTAAAATGCATATTACGTATGTTATCAAATTTCCTAAGACTTTAATTTTCATATTTTATATTCAATTTCTACTGGAGCAAAAGTCAAAATTCCATCTTTTCTCATAGTTGAATTGTAATCTATTTCATACTTATACCAAAACATTTTTGAGGTGTTTTTTAATATTCTATTATACCACCGTGATATATACAATTACAAAGATGTTCATGTTTGGGTTTTAGTCATACAGTGTTCCAAGCATCCATCCCTCCACCAGGGCCCATTTCCCACCACCAATGTCCCCAATTCCCTCTTTCCTCCCCAAGCCTGTCTCTATGGCAGGCACTTTACCTATTTTTTCTCTCTCTTCCTTCTCTTAAACATTGTGGCTTGAAATACATACATTTAGAAGTTATCCTATATATCCCTTTGCCTACATTCAATGCTCAGTTCTAGGCTGGTATTATCATTTCCAATGATTATTAGCACACTGTTTCCTTCTCTGTCTTACCTAACCTCTGACTCCCACACATTTGAGGTTGATTCCACCTATTGACAAGACCACCTGACTCACGTTTTGCCTGGCCTTGGATATTGGTATTATACTATATATACTATACATATAGATATATATACTATATACACTATATAAATATAGTATATATAATATATAGTATACATAGTATATATATTATAAATATACTATATAGTATATACTATATAGTATATACTATATAGTATATACTATATATACTATATAGTATATACTATATAGTATATACTATATTACTATATAGTATATACTATACACTATATAGTATATACTATATAGTATATATAATATATATAGTATATAGTATATAATATATATATTATATATACTATATACTATATAGTATACTACTATATAGTATATACTATAGTATATACTATATTACTATATAGTATATAGTATATAGTATATACTAAGTATATTACTATATACTATATATAGTATATAGTATATACTATATAGTATATGTACTATATACTATATAGATATACTATATATAGTATATATCTATATATACTATATATAGATACATATATATGCTGCAAATAAATGTAGTAGTTCTATATCTTTCCTTTTCCTTCTGACTAATTTCACTCAGCGTGATCCTCTCCAACTCCATCCATTTATAAGCAAATTTCATAACTTCTTTTTTCCTAACAGCTTCATAGTATTCCATTGTGTAGGGATACCAAAGTATACTAAAACATTTTGATACATTTATTTGTCCTTGGACATAGAATATACCAAGATATTTATATTTGAAACTCGTTTATATATAGCACAGCAATGACCATAAGTGTGTTACACCGAATTCTTCTAAAATTTCTGATATTTTGTGTGTAGCTATGTAGGAGTATAATTTCTGGACCATATTGTTAGATTTTGATAAATGTTGGCATCTTTTCCATAGACGTTGAACCCATGTATATTCCGTCCAGCAATGAAACGGGTGTCTGTTTCTCTGTAACCCCCACCAGTTCTTATGCTTTGGAATTTTGCTGTAGAGCCTTCTCATAGGTGTAAAGTAATATCTTGGAGTTTGATTTGCATTTTCCTGAGATTAAGTGATAATTAGCATATTTTGTATGCCCATGACTGCCTATATCTGTCTTCGTTGGGGAAGTGTAAATTAGCCATTGTTTAAGGACACCACTCCTAGGGAGCAAGTTTTCTGGAAAGAACTGTTTTGGCTCCATTATTAATTAAAAACTACTGAGCAGCCTCATCACTATATTTAACTCCTTAAGCTCTTTAAAACTATGTGAAAAAGTGGGGATTGAGGCCCTGAGATCCTTTTTATTGCACAGAGTCTTCTGAGCCAGTCAAACCCATTTCAGGATAATCTCAAAAAAATACAGTACAAAGTTGAGATACTAAGGTCTGGCCATTTTTGCCTAACTCAGAACTTCTATGATAGTCAGACTTTGTTCTGGAGCTCACCAAGACCTGGGAGAATATTTGCCCATTTCAATCGTGACTCACTAGATTCTACTACTCAACTCTGTTTCTTCCTTTCGTTTCACTGAAAACTGAAGTCCTAGTTCCATTCAGTTTCTGTTCCCCAGAGGCCTCACTAATGCCAAAAATAGACCAAGAAAACAGTCAGGAAAGGCGCTGCTCAGTGATCTGATCACTAATCTTTTGGTAATGAGGACACCACTCTCTAAGTCACCGATACTCTCTGGCACAACCATTTCTGTCTCTGGTGCCAATGCCATAACTATGCTTCTAAAATGTACTGGACATAGTGTGTAGTAGTAGTACAGTAGGATGGGCTGATTGTTACTGCTATGGGATTGTTCTTACTAAGTTAAAGCTGATTATGTTTAGCAAATAATTATAAGCCACTTGTGACAATCAAATATTCCCTAATAGACTGTCTTCTTGATAGACCAAAGCAGGTCCTCTCTCTTCAGAGAGCAGGTGCAGATTAAGACACAAGCTGGGATTTTAATTGGAGAAACTGATCCTCTGTGATCTGCCAGAGGTGCACAGTCTATGCCACAAAGGTCAAGAGTCTAAGCCACATAAGCCTATGCAACAAATACATAAGACCCAGCATGTGCCAGCAGGGTGACAGGATGTGGTGGTGGGTTCTTGTGAGATAGAGTTTAGAGTTTCTTGGTCAAGGTTACTGAAAAATGAGCCACAGCAAGGAAGATTTCATTGACTTAGGGAAGTTTTCTTTTGACACGTGATTAACGTCATGCCAAGGACACAGAGCATCTTGGACACAGAGCATCTTGCAAACTAATTAGATGCTCCTAGGAGACTGGAGAAAACATGGCCCTTGATGAAACTTCCAATGGAAGACTAGAGAATTCATTCGAGGACTCAGGAAGGTGAATATGCTAGAGCGATTATATTTTTTCTAAAGCAAACACATATTCTGTATTTTGTTTTTTGTTTGTTTTTGTTTTCTTGTAGAAAGGCTTAGAGAACACAAGAAACTCCAAGAGAGAAGAGCCATCTGATAAGAGGGTCTCACCAGGACTAAGCGTTTGCAGGGTCTGCTCTGTGAAGCGCAAAAAGTAAGGTGCTCAGAGAAACTATAATAGAAGTTGGCATATTGACAGGACCATAAATGCTGGGACCTGGGAAAATTTAAAAAGGTTGTGGCTTTGAAACACCAGAATACATTTGTATGTATGTGTGGAAATCAATACTTATCCATATATTTATGTGTCCCATGACAATAACTCATCCTGTTAGATATTTTTTAGGTATGTTCATCCTGTTAGGGTTGATTTTTTATGCTATGAAGAGCAAATAAATTGTACAAATGATCAAAATTATCTAAAGATTGTGTCATTCACAGACCATAGAGTTGGGTTTCAAACTCATCCAGGAAGCCCTAGAGCGGCTTGGAATTGTGGCCTGCTGTCTCATCCTTAGTCACCTCTTCATGAAAGCTGAAACTAGAGCATTATCTAGTTGGAAAATAACAACGGGTGACTCACTCTTGTTGCTGCTTTTGCATGTGTCTGTCTGGATGACCAGAAAAGTGTTTCTGAGAGTGATTCTGGGATTAGAAATCAATTTTTAGGGGTAGAAAAATTTATAAATGCAAATCTGTGACTCATGAGAATTGACTGTATTTTAATGCTGCATTCAGATATTGGGGAAATAAGCACAAGCCACATGAATTCTAATATCAACTGACATCACTGTGTCCGTTTTCACGCTGTATTCTCACAAATTCTGAAAGGGTGAAGCATCTAAGAGTAATCATTGGAGAGTCACTATTACCTGAATAATGGGAAGGATCTAATAGCTTACACAATACACATTGTGAGACAACATTATCCGGAGAAACTCATGTGGACAAAGGTCAAAGCAAGTGGGTTTTCTTCTGCATTATCTGCATTCGGGAGCAGCACACACCATTCACTGAGGCAGAGCAAAGATTACCCACCTTTCATACCTGGGGGCATTTTCACTGTATGAATAACAGAACACTAGATTTTTCCTTGGCATGTTCAAAAGCTCAGGTTCAATTTTTACAAGTAATAAGACAGCTATGCCCTCTTGCCCCTTGATGTGTTGCAGGTGTGGTTGTGTTGCCTGGCTGCGCCAACAGGTGGCAGACAGGAGACAAGCTTGTCAAAACCCAGGGCTCTGCCCGGTAGGCCATGGATGGTTGATGGTCTGACATAGAAAAAAGACTGGGCTCCCTGGGATGAACCCAGAGCCACAGCAGAGTTTGGCAAGCTACCTGTGGTGTATTCAATATGCCAAAAACAGTAACAATAATGGACCTCATTCCCAATGAATGGAGATGTTACTGGTGCCCACACG